>CAMZMU010000075.1:16202155-16451854 GCA_947311845.1 Poa pratensis | reverse complement strand
CCCTTGTGCCGAACAATATTGTATAGGGCCGGATATTGCTCTCGGAGGGTGGTGTTTCCTAACCATTTGTCCTCCCAGAATCTAATCTCTGTGCCATTCTTAATATTAAATACGCCAAAGCGAAAGAAATGTTTCTTAGTCGCCATTAGGCCGGCCCAAAAGTGGGAATCACCAGGTTTCCATAACACCTGTGATAACGCCTTTGTGCCGATGTATTTTCTTTTAAGCAGTGTTTGCCAAATACCATCCTCAGTCAGCAACTTGAAAAGCCACTTTCCGAGGAGGGCCGAGTTCTTGACAGCGAGGTCATGAATACCCAGCCCTCCTTGATCTTTAGGTCGGCAAACAACATCCCACTTAGCCAGTCGATACTTCTTTTTCTCTCCGTCCCCTTGCCAAAAGAATCTTGATCGGAAGTAATCCAATTTTTGCAAGACTCCTTTTGGTAACTGGAAGAAGGAAATCATATACAGTACCATGTTTGTGAGTACCGAATTAATGAGAACCAACCTTCCACCAAGGGACAGTAATTTTCCTTTCCAACTAGATAATCTAGCCTGTAGACGCTCCTCGACGTGCTTCCATTCCGCATTAGTCAGTTTCCGATAATGTATAGGTATACCCAAATACATTATAGGGAATTGACCCTGCTCACAGCCAAATATCTCGGCGTACTGAGCAGCTGCGTCCTGAGCATCACCGAAGCAAAACAACTCACTTTTATGGAAGTTAATTTTCAATCCTGATAATTGCTCGAATGCTGATAATATCAATTTCAGATTCGTCGCTTTCTCAAGATCGTGTTCCATAAAAAGAATTGTATCGTCCGCATATTGAAGTATAGAAAGTCCCCCATCAACCAGATGTGGTACTACCCCTTCAATTTGGCCATCTAATTTTGCCCGTTCAATCATGATGGTCAACATGTCAGCCACTATATTAAATAGTATAGGCGACAGAGGATCACCTTGCCTTAAACCTTTTTTAGTTTGGAAGTAGCGACCAACGTCGTCGTTGACTTTGATCGCTACACTTCCGCCTACAACAAAGTTTCGGATCAATTCACACCACTCCTCGGAGAAACCTTTCATTCTCAGAGTCTGTAGTAGAAATGGCCACTTCACTTTGTCATAAGCCTTTTCAAAGTCTATTTTGAAAATTACACCATTAAGTTTCTTCGTATGCAGCTCATGGACGGTCTCGTGTAAAACCACGACCCCATCAAGTATATTCCTCCCCTGCATAAAAGCAGTTTGGGTAGGTTTAACCACATGATCTGCCACAGAATTCAACCTAATGGTCGCTACTTTTGTAAAGATCTTGAAACTAACATTCAGGAGACATATAGGCCGATACTGTTGTATCCTCTCAGCCGCCTGAACCTTAGGTAACAAGACGATTTCCCCAAAGTTAAGGCGAAAAAGCTCTAGTTGTCCAGCGTGCAAACAGCTGAATAACTCTAACAAATCGAACTTAATGGTCTCCCAAAAATGCTGATAAAACTCAGCTGGGAAGCCATCAGGCCCAGGTGCCTTATTATGATCCATTTGGAATACCGCCTTGCTTATCTCCTCCTCAGAGAATGGAGCAATGAGCAGGTTGTTTTCCTCGTGGGTCACTTGGGTAATATCATCCGTACGTGACTCGTCTAGAGTGAAGTTTCCTTCCTCCGGAGCCCCGAACAGACCTTTATAGTAGCTTGTAATATATTCTTTGAGCATGTCCTGCCCCTCGATCAGGCCCTCATCCTGATGCAAAGAATGAATACGTTTCTTCCTATGTCTGCCATTAGCAACATTGTGGAAATACCTCGTATTCGAATCCCCTTGCAGAATGAATTGTGCCTTAGACCGTTGGTACCATTTAAGCTCTTCTTCCCGCAACATACGTCCCACCTGAACATTTGATTGACTTTTTAGTTCAATCTCCTGTACCGATAGGGTTCGTACTTCTGCTAGTTTATCAAGCTCATCAATGATAGCACACAGGCGCTCTTTTTCTTTTTTTAACATACCAGTTGTATGCCTCGCCCATCCGGAGGAATTTACGCAAGTTTCGCATTTTATTATTCCACCGTTGGACGGCGCTAACGCCTACAACCGGCTGAGACCATATCTTCTTAACCAGATCATCGAAACCGTCCCGCAACAGCCATCCTAATTCAAACTTGAATTGTGACTTTGCAGGAGGTATCAATGTCCCAGTAGACAAGAATATGGGGGCATGGTCCGAGAAAGCCTCAATACGCTCCAAGGCACGAACCGTAACTAATGGATACTTATCCTCCCAACGGGAATCCATAAGCACTCGGTCGAGCTTCTCGTATGTTGGCTCTGGAAGACTATTCGCCCAGGTGAATTGTCTCCCAGTCATATGAACCTCCCTCAAGGACAAGCTATCAATAACAGCATTGAACAAGTGAGGCCAATGACTATCGAACCTTCCCCTGCTTTTCTCGTGTCGGTATCGAAGCATATTGAAATCCCCGCCTATAATAATAGGATAAGGGTTATCTTTAGCTAAGTTAACCAACTCTCGAAGAAAAGCCGCCTTATATTCCTCTTGGGCAGCACCATAAACGGCAACTAGACTCCAAATAAAGTTATCGGATTTGTTACAGACGTGGAACTTAATATGAAAATCTCCAACTGAAACATCCAATAACTCCATGGTATCTGATCTAATGCCGAGAAGCATGCCCCCCGATCTACCACGAGGAGGACAAGAATGCCAAGTAAAATCCACGCCGCCTGAAAGGCGATCTAGGATGGTGCTCGGAAAATCTCGTCTACCTGTTTCCGAAATAGCCAAAAAATCCAACTTATAATCCCGTACCTGATGCGCAATATTCAAATGTTTAGCCAAGTCGCCTAGACCTCTGCTATTTTCAAAAATGCCATTCATCGGGAAAACGTTGGGGATTTTGACTTTTTCGCGTTTTTGCGCGCGGATTTTTTTTTTTTTTTTAGCAGATTTAGATCTCCGGCCTGAGGCATACAGGTCATCAAAAGACCCAGCCCGTCCTCGTCTAAATCCACTTCGGTTACTCTCCTACAAGATGTGATAGAAGCTGTCCATCTATTGTGTCATTCGCCTCATCATCCTCTATAGGTGAGATAACCGGCTTACTCGAATCCCTAGGAGAAACCCTACGACGATCATACTCGACGTGTTTCAACACACTAGCCGAAAGCACTACCTCCTTTTCATTTCTGCCTAGACTGACGCCTACTGCCGACAACTTAGAAGATAAAGTAGACGTTGAAAAGGACAAAAATGAATGCTTGTTGGGACGTACCGGCCATAGGGTAGAGAACGCCGCCGCTTTGCGACGCATCGCCTTGGCCAGCGAGTCCTCATCCGTCGCGGAGGCGCCATCCTTCGCGGTCAGGTGACGTGCACTGCGTCTAGGGCCCACCGTAGACTGCGGGCGACCCCCCGCAGGCGTAGACACAATGGGAGAAGGCACAGTCGATGTAGCAGCCCCCTCAACCACTGTGTCCGAAGCCGACGATGTCACCTGCGCCGCTTCCACCATGGGGGAGGACAAGGTTGATGTAGTATCCTCCACCGCGGTGTTACGGCGTGTCGTGGAGCTTCCCTCAACGTTGCCCGTCATCGGACATCCAAGAGAACCCACCAGCAGCTCGTCTCGCGACGGCACTGGCTCAGCTGCAGCCTCCGAGTTGCCCACCACGTCCGCGGTAGACTGCTGTACCGTGGCGGACAGCGGCGTAGTGTCGTCCCCGGGGATCAGACCCGCCTGGTCCAAGGGGCTCGGCCCACCATCCCCGAGCTAGCTGCAGCTCGGGCGGACGGAAGCTGCCCAACGCCTACCAACTCGGGCCGCGCAGCCGCAGAAGCTGCAGACCGTCTGAGTGCCCGACGTCGCCGTGCTCGTCTGAGAGGCACGGCCCAGCATCGCCAGCCCATCACCGTCCGCAGGCCGCTGGGACGCGGGCAGCCAACTGCAGTCCGTCACCCAGGACAGATGGGCCACCCGAACTCGCTGCTTCCTTCAGGAGGCTTCGCTGCATAGCAGCCTCCTTCCACTGGCGCAGCAACTCCTTCGCCCTAGGTGTCTGCGGGTTTGGGTTGAAGGGGGTGACAGCAATCCATCAAGAGCATGAGTCATGGGAGCACCTTGCGGCTGACCCCCACCCGGAGCTGGACTAGGATCAATAGCCATACTAGAAGAATTATCAGCCCCACCACCATGTCCCGTTGGTCACTAGATCCATCTTCTTCCAAGCCATTGTCATCAGGGCCTCCATTTCCTTTGCGTTGCCAAACAAACGGAACAAAGTCGGCCTCCGGAATGAAATCCTCCCCCTCAGGCCGAAAGGTGAAATCATAGCCCTTAAGACGCAACACACCATCAGTCTTAATAAACTTGCCTTCCTCATCAGTTTTAAAACAGTCTGTCCACATCATGCCCACCAAAATCCTAACCACACCTCGGCGACGAAGAGTAATCGTATCCACATCTATAGTGGTGCCAATAAGAGAACCAACTGCCCACAGCCCCCAAAAATGCCTCAGCGGGTTTGGAACACCAGTGACATGAACCCAAACCTGTTGTAGTTCCATCTTGTGCTCCACATCCACTGGCTGCCATTGGCTGAACACGAGTTTGGTGGACTGAGAAGGCACCCCAAGCTCAACACCATCAAAGCGTATCAAATCCTCCTTAGTCGGGAAGTTAACAGTGAAGGAGTCGACGCCATTCGGAATCGCTTCCCAACGCCAAGACTTTGCGGGACATAGCCGAGCCACCTGAGATTCAACTTGTTTCGCGGTGGCGGCCGTCCCCAACACCTTCACTAGAGCAACCGGGACATCATTGGGGATCAGATCAGCCTTGAACAAATTATCTGGAAACTGAAGGAACATCGTATCCTTATGTCCATGACCAGCCACGAGGACCGAGGGCCTTGGAAGCTTCAGAGAGGGGCACATGGGCGTCGGATGCTTCGAGTTATCACAGATTACACAGTAGTGCTTAACAGGACAGTCTTTTGTGGCATGAGTATGCACAGCACATTTCCAGCACCACGGCTTCGTCGTCTTGGCCCTTGCACAACAGCATCAGCAATGCTGCTACTTGCACAGAAGCCGGAGCTGGCATCACAGGGACGACCGTCGGCTGTACCACACCCGGAGGCACCTGCATACCCGTCCCGATGACAGCTTGCTGATTCTGAAGTTGAGCCCCAACCACGGGCATAGAGCTTGCTGCTGCGCCTGCCCTGCAGTCGCATTATTTCTTCTTCTTCTTCTTCTTCTTTCTTTTCGGAGCCGGAGCTGGAGCCGCGCCGAACGCGAATCCCGCCGGCGGAGGAGGAGCAGCCGACGCGACCGGGGCCTGCTGTGTCGCACCCTGCTGCCGTGGGGCGAAACTGGGAGGGCCGGCCGAGGTGCCAAACACCACCCCACCCCCGCGACCCTGCGCGCCAGCAGCCGCCGCCGGGATCCAAGTCGGCGGGCCCCCATAGCCCGGCGGAGGCGCAGCCATGGGAGACGGCACGGATGCGACCTCGGCGAATGATCTGGTCAGCGTGCGGCACACGTCGAGCCCGGCGCAGACGAGGTTGGAGAGGTGGATGTCGAGCGGGAGGGCGGCGTATCTCTCGCGCTCCTGGCGATCGAGAGGTAGGAGATGGCCTAGGGCGGACCTGGTCAACCCTCCATAACCCCTCGAACCAAAGGCCCAGATGCGCCCACGGAGATCGACGACGCACAGCCGCATGCAAGTTGGGCCCACCTGTCGGTGAGGGCGGAGTTTGAATTTTTGGATCCGCTTTCTCCGCCCTCGACTCCGTGATCGACGTCCGCCCGCCCTCAGCTGTCCCCGCCGGCGAGCCGCCTCCTTCCCGAGCCACCGTAGGCGGTGGGAACTCCGGTAGGAAATCGCCTAGACATGGCGGTGGCGTGATCCGAGGGCGAGGAAGAGGACCACGCCACCCCATCCGCACCGGAGGTCGTCGCAGCGGCCTTCTTGGCGGCGCCTTGGCCCCCATCCCCGGCGCAACCACCTCGTCCAGCACCGGCATCGGCAGACCTGCACACAGAAGACGGAGACGTACCTTTCGGATCATCAGAACTCGAGGGGAGCTTTCTCCCAGAACCGTGACGCCTGTGAGGGGAATCCGATCTTCTCCCAGAACTCCGCCGCAATCTCTTCCTCCGTCATGGCCGGCCGACGGATGTCATCCCGAGAAACTTCCCACACCTCCGATAACACCTCCTCCGCCGCCTCCATTGGAACCCTGTCGTCGTCCAAACCAGACGGAGCGGCTCTCAGATCGCGTAGAGGAGAGAACGAGATCCCGAGCAGCCTCCCTCCCACGCCGGCGGCGCTAGAGTTTTCCGGCGGCGCCCTCCGATCCCCTCTCCCATCCCAGCCTCCGTCGAGCAGTCCCAGAAGCGCCCGGCCAGCGGCGCCGCGGGCGCGCCACCGGCGCCCTTCCGCTCGCCAGAGCACTCAGACATGAGCTCCACCGTATCTGAATCACTACTGCTGCAGTAGGCCTTCTTCTGATAGTAGCAGTGCAGTGTTCTTTCTTTGGACCTGTCGGATGGCTGCAAGTTCCGCATCGGGGAGATGCCTGACGGGCGGCTCTGCATGGGGAGCGTGGAGGACCAGGTGATGCAGCTGTGGGTGCGTGGCGAGACCGGGCGAACCGACAACGGGTGGATTCTTGAGAAGGAGATGGATCTTCGCAAGGTATGGGACACGGTGCCGGACCTGCCCAGGGACATGGTCAGCAGGATCAAGAGCATCTATCTCACCGAAAATCGACGCGGGGCAGAAATGGAGGCTGTTCATCCAGATGTTGGGATACGGGCGCTACTCATTTGATCTGAAGACCCGCAAGCTGGAGCGCCTGGCGACGAGAGGTGGCAAGGATTACGGGCACCCGATCTGCGCCTACTTCCTGGCATGGCCGCCTGCGTTCCTTGCTCAAGCGTAATGGCTTGACGGCTTCGTGTAATTTGTAAGATTTTCTTTCCATCTTCATGTTATCTTTTGTTCATTGACGTTGCTAGATAAAATGCTTACTTGCTCAGATGAATTGTTCTGTGCTTGAGTTTAGTCTGTTGCATGTGTAGAAATGCTTTAGCTTTAGTAGGTAATTGTGTCGGAATCACAAGCGTATCCATTAGTTTAAAGATCTGAAATGTTCTAGATTTCTTCCGTTATGATTTTTGCACAAAGCAGCGAGTGATGGGTTAAAATTCCGAAGTAGGAGTTTGTTTTAGTAGTTCTTATGACAGTTTTCCCACTTCTGGTTGGTTAGAGATACCAAATTATATTGGTGGTAGGAGAGCTAATCGCATGCTCTGATCATCTTATCTGATCTGTTGTATTTCACACTGTGATGCTTGCCGATTATAGCATCATGATAACCAATTGGAGTGTACAACTACAACCTGAAAGCACTTCATGGTTGATCCAATCGACGAAGTTTGATGCCATCATGGTTGCACTATATATCCCTTGAATTATGGTCCTTTCAAGTGACTTTGGTAGCACAGTTTTATTTAGCACACGGAAGTAAAGTTTACATTAACGTTATGTTCAATTGTTTACCTTTTTTTTATTGTATTATGTTGTAGTGCACATTTCCCTTGATCTTGTTTTATGTTGAAGGTAAATATTATCCATAAATTTCTAGGAATTCACTAGATCTGCTATGTTTTGTTAAAACTTTGCAACTGAACATATCTTAGCTTGTGTGCTTCCGGATACTATATCTCAGAACAAATGCTCCAATGATGACTTGCACGGTCGCAACTTTTATGTTTGGTATCAGTGTCTTGACTTATGGAATAGCATATTAGTGTGTAGGGACATGAGGTTCAGTTGCATGTGATCTGCATAATGGTAGCGGTTTTATACGTGATCAGCATGGTTTATGGTTGCAGCATGAATATTAGCCCTCACTTTTCTGAACAATGTGTATGCCTGCATTTTGTTAATTTGCCGTTAGAATTGTGGGCAGATAGATATAACATGTAAAATCAATGTGAAGCATGCATCTTAATTTTTTTGAAGAAAACAAATCTTATCACTTTTCATGGTTTAACTACTAGATTGAAGAGGTCCAATATTTCTAACTAATATGCAATGTGACTCAGAACAGATTTGCTGTAAAAATAATTGAAAATAACCATGAGCCACCTCATCTTAATGTTAGCTTCATGTTCTTCTCTCTTTTCTTTCTTTGACCTGTTTTGGTGGTGGGTTGAGTGAAGGCCGTTATATTCATTATAATATCTGCAGTGCGACAACCAGTGTCCCCATTGGCCATTGCATTTACTATCATTACAATTGACAACAATGTGCAATACACTTTCCGCTGAGATTATCGGTTCTATTTGGCCATTAAAAGACCGAAGAATTCCAGTGCTATTTACCTAGTTCTAGTTTGTTTGGGGACCTTAGTATACCTACATATAGCTCCCAATATTTCTTTGCATTGAAACTTTGAAAGACTAATAAAAAAATCCTTATAAGAAACAAGTTCAACTGAATTAGTAAAATCTCGCTCTTCCAAGTCTTTTTGTTTGGTTTTGTTAAAGGAGTGGATATCGGTGGCAGTTTCAAATTTTGAACATCAAGAGCGTACATGGGTTTAATCTTGTTTACTTCTCTCTACAAAGCTCCTGACCAATCGTTCCTCTCATTTGGTCACAAAACTGTACAAATTGGAATCACTAGCTGATTATTCTTTCATTCCAATGATACAGGGCTGACGACTACCGACCACGTACTGAGACGAGGTTATCAGCTCACCTTTTGCTCGAAGTCAGCTCACATCCTTTCATTCTGGTCACTGCTAAGTTACCGTGATCTCCCCTTCATTATGGAAGCTGCGGTTAGCTTATTATGTATGAGACTGTTTAAGAATGCTGATGCCGTGATGTTCAAGCATCCTGCGAACTGTATGATGTTCTGAAGACAGTGATAATGATGTTCTGAAGACAGCGATAAACGATCTTGTTTCCTGCGAGTAACATTTATCTTATTCTGACAACACATTCAAATCTCATGCTTGTTAGTTTGTGTGTTCTGTGAATGGTAGCTTGAATTTTTATGTGCAGCAGTAGCTCACCCGTCTGAATCTGTCTAAACTCCACCGCATTTGCCCTGTGGTCTGCAGATAGCTAGTAATGCTTTATCTAAACGAAAGACAAAGCAGTAATGCGCGATACAAAAGTTACGAACCGCTTGCACAAGACCACGAAATAATCACTTATTATGATTGAAATCTCGCAGTAGCAAGTGAAACATGCAGTTGAGTTTTGAAAATCCACCGTCCTTCGTAGTAAGGTGTAACGTGGGGAAGCGGAGCATGGAAACAAGATGGCCTTTGTACAAGCATTTTTGGTGAAGCCAGTTTCCTGTTTCGTGTAAGTGTAGCATTGCTACGTAGTAGCTGGTTTAAATTCAGTGAGTTTTCAACAAAATTCACTCAATTTCAGTGATTTCAGTCGACACCGAAATAATTACCTTTCGGTCAAAATATTTTAGAAATTTAACTACTACATAGGAATTCAAAGAAATGTTAATTTTTTCAGAAAATTGACCGCAATTTTTTTGAAACTGAAATTTAAAACCATTAGCACCTGCCACTCTCATAGCCCGACCTGGGAATAAGCAAAGGCTTTCTTGTTTCCATGCTACCGGAGAATTGTTTCTCGAAATACGCCAAAGCTCCGCTATATTAATATAGCAACCACCCGGTACAACCTACAGTCTCGAAATGTTAGGGCAGCAGCAAACATACACCCAAAGAAAAGAAAAAGGAAAACAAAATAGAGACACAGAAGGATTCACTAAGCGACTGTGACCCACAACCGTTGCGCCCTCTCCGAGGAAGTACCATCTGAAAGTGTATGTGCCCTCATGTGTGGTTTTGGTAATTAATGACAATCTCTATGGACTAATGTTTGCATTGAGATATCTTTATAGATCTTGTCCATGGGAAAAGCTTGGAGTTCATGTTTTGGACTCTAGAAGATTATATGATGATCAAGGTTCTATCCAAGGGTTCATATCAAGAATGGTCATCTAGAGTTGAGCTTATTGTAAGCATGACTTGGAAAAGCTTCATGTGTATCTCCAATCCATCATATACATCAAGAGAAAAAGATAAAGTGCAAGTGGATACATGAAGACAGAGCTTAGCAAGGCTTTCCCATAACGGAGTATGGGGGAGCACAATCAAGAAACGTGGTCCAACTTGAGGGAGTCAAGATCGTATTCATCTAGCTCAAGTGGAATGCGCAAGGTAAAGGTATGATCTTGATAGGTTTTCTATTTTACCGGTCTCATGATGTTAGTGGGAGACCGGGTTATAGGATAGACGGCGTACTATCAAGAGGGGCTCTCAAGTGAGTAACTTGATCGCATCTTTGTGGAGAGTTCAAACCTTTGCATACTTGGCATATCATATTTCTTGGTTGTTATTTGGATCTTATCCATGTGAGAATTTAGAGCTTGTGTTCATCTCCATACCAAGCTCTAGTTCATCAAAAACGGATTTCATATGCATATCTTGTTGCGTTTTTGATGTTGGAGGTTTTACCGACTCATCTTTTCTAGAGAGGTCAAACTCTCCCCTTGTGGTTTCCTCCTCACATGATGGATTATTATGTGTATATGCATGATCTTGTAGGGCTTGTGAGTATCTTCGAAACAAGGCTATGATCATAGAAAACAGGGTCTTGATGAAAAACTTGTTGGTTTCTTGGTGGTGGAGGATTTACCGGTTGTTCTTTAATAGAAAGGTTTTACCTTTCACCTTTTGGTTTATCCTCCCTTGTTGGACTATGATGTTTCTCTCTATAATCTTGAAGTGCTCGTTGTGGTGATTCCAACGAGCCAAAGAACATCGAAAACGGAGTCCGGATGATCAAGATATGTTTGTTTTCACATTGTAGTGTTCTCTGGTGGTCCGCCGGCCTAGGCCGGGCCCTAGGCCGGCCCCAAGGCCGACCCCCTCTGGTTCTAGGCCGACCTCCAACCCCCCTTGGCCGGCCTGGCCGGGCCCAAGGCCGGGCTCCCGCAGGAAGTGAAGTTGGTTTGTTAATTTAAACACCTAGTTTTATTGCGCAATTATCAAGCCTAAACCGGAAAAGTTTTAATCGCCTATTCACCCCCTCTAGACGACATCCTTGTCCTTTCCCCATCACGCTCCTGGCACCGAATCGACGAGTACCAAGCAGCACCTTCAAGAAGGAAAGCCACGCTGCTGTCCGGACCAGCGCACTGGTCCTAGGGTTTCCCTAGGCACAGAGGGAAGCAGACGAAGGGTAGCAACGACTCCCTTCAGGAAGGGAAGATGCCACCCAGAGGCGGCACCGCGTCGGCGTCAGACGAACCGACAAGGATTTCTCCCAAAAACCCCATCCACAACCCCGAACGATCCGTAGCAAAGGAGCCCCGCGAGGACGAGCCTCGACACCACCAGACTAGCCACCCACCAACGTACGCCAAAACGATCCCGAAGCCACCATCGCCGTCTCACCGAAATAGTCGCCACGAGGTCTGCAAGAGAGAGGTGAGGAGAAGTATGAACCGGGGTCAGCAGTACCGCAACCGCGCGGGAGGGACAAACCTTCACTGCCGAGGACGACAGTCACCGGAGGCAGCAGCAGAGCACACCAGTCCCCGTCAGGTCTGACCGGGCCCAGCGGGCCCGTAAAGCCCCCACGGGGCACACCAGTCCTAATAGGGTCCGGTCGGGCCCGAAACGAGCCCGTGAAGCTCACCGCCACGCTGCAATAGACCGGCCGCCGTCGCCGCTATCCCCTGCATCCTAAACCTCATCTCCATCTGCAGAGCGCACCGCAGGTCAGGCCGGCCCACCCCAACCGAGATGGAGCCCGATGGGCCCAGATTCTGGTCACATGGCCCGGCCGGCAATCCCCGCAGTACGTCGTCACCCGCTGCACAGCGCCGCCCTGCCTGCACGCGCGTCGCCGCCGTCCCGCCACCACCCGGCATGGGCCGGTCCACCACCGCCCGAGGAGCACCTCCGCCAGTAGGAGAGATCCCCGCCTCCATCCAGAACCAGCGCGGGAAGAGACAACCCGCCGCCGCCGCAACCCAGGTTTTGCCTGGCAGCCCCTGCCGTTACGGCGACGGAGGAGAGAGGGAGGGGAGGGGTCTAGGCGGGGGGAGGGAAGAGGGCGCGCCACCGCCATGGGGGGCGACGAACGCAGGAGAGGGAGGAAACGATGTTTCTTTCCTGTCTTCTTCAAAAATCCCGCCTACCTCACCGGAGAATTGGTTTACGAGTCCTTGTTGAATAATGCCATGCTACCGTTATATTAAAATTTGGTTGTGTGCATCGCTTATGCAGTGGCCGGGTTTCATTCCCCTTTTTGGAAAAAAATTACTCCCTCCGATCCATATTATTGGGCATAACTTTGTCTAAATTCATATGTATCTAGTTAAGTATTTAGACTAGATACATGTGTATCTAGACAAAGTTGTGCCCAATAATATGGATCGGAGGTAGTACTAATAATCTGTCTATATGCAATAGGTAAAACAATAGAAAAAAATGATGAGTGCTTGAATTAAACTAACATAAACCTTGATATTTTTTGCTTTTGTTCAGCACGTAAATAGTCATATATGTTTGCCAGAAAATACAGGTTCACCCTGCTCGCGTCAGCAAAGTTGATTAAAAAGCTTTTTCAATAAGAGTCCATTCCAAATTTCATTTAGAACATTTTTCAGATCCTACCGCTCCTCCTCCCTTTTTCATAAGCCAGTGGAGGCGAGGCTTGTTCTGTGACAGTACCTGCTCCTGCTCCCTCTCCAGAACCCTCTTCCTCCACCTGACCACCACCGCCGCCGCCATGACGCGGAAGACTGGGAAGAAGAAAGGCGGAAGCAAGCCCAAGCCCAAAACCAAAGCTTCCGCCTCCTCCTCTAGCTTGCTCGAGTCGGTCGCGCCGCCACCGTCGGTGGAGCCGGAGCCGGAGCCGGAGGCGGCAGCGGTCGACGTCCTCCTCCCCGTGGATGTCCTCCGCAACATCCTCCGCGTCTCTCCCTCGTCGATCTCCTCCGCGCGGCCCTCGCCTGTCACCGCTGGCGCCGCGTCGCCGCCCGCTGCCTCCCCCGCGCCCCTCCACTCCTCGGCTACTTCTTCCACCCCGTCAAGACCCCTCCCCGCTGCCCAACCGGGAAACTGAAAAAACCCGCTACGACGCCGTGTTCACTCCCCTCGACGCCTCCTCCCCGCGCCTCTCCCTCGATTTCGCCCCGGACGCCTCCCGCTTCGACCTCCACGACTGCCACCACGGACTCCTGCTTCTCGAGCCGTCCGCAGAGATCCCCAAGACGATCCACCCCCGCCTCCTCGTCCTCGACCCGGCCACCCGCCGCCGCGCGCTTCTCCCGCCGCCGCCGCGGGACACGGTGCCCTACGACCAACGCTGGCGCCGCTCCAGGCACTACGTCGGCTCCGCGCTTCTCTCCCGCGCACACCCCACCAAGCTCTGTTTCGAGGTCGTCTGCTTCGCCCTCGACGACGGGAGCCCGCGCGCCTGGGTCGCTTCCGTCGACAACGGCGACTGCCGCTGGCGCGCGCTCCCGCGGGAGGAGGAGGTCGTCATCAGTTTCCATCCGAGCTGGTTCGAGAGCCGTTGCGTGCACGCCGCCGGAAAGATGTACTGGCACATCGTCAACTCCGGCCGCCTGCTGGCACTGGACCCTGCCACACTGCGCTTCTCCTACCTGCGTGCGCCGGCGGAAATGCCGGGTGGTAACCTCTGCCTTTACCGCATCGGGGAGACGCAGGACGGGCGGCTCTGCATCGTGACCGTGGAGGACCAGGTGATGCGGCTCTGGGTGCGCGGCGAGACCAGGTGCAGCGACAACGGCTGGGTTCTGGAGAGGGAGATGAGTCTAAGCAAGGTGTTCGACACGGTGCCGGGTCTGCCCAGGGACATGAAGAGCAGGGTGGCGAGCATCTGGGTCACCGACATCGACGCGGGGAACAGAGGGAGGCTGTTCATCCAGATATTGGGATACGGCCGCTACTCGTTCGATCTCAAGACCCGCAAGCTGGAACGCCTGGTGACGAAAGCTGGCAAGGAGTACGGGGATCCCATCTATGCCTACTTCCCGACATGGCCGCCTATGTTCCTTACTCAAGCCTGATGGCTTCATGGTTTTCAGTAATATTTGTAAGATCTTCTTTCCCTCTTCATGCCAGGTTTTGTTCAATGATGCTTCTTCATAAAATGATTACTAGCTGGGATCAATTTTCTACTATATGCTTGAGTTAAATAGTCTCTTGCATGTGTTTAAATGCTTTAGCTTTAGTATGCTAATAGCGTCTGAATCACAGGCGAATACATTAGTTTTATAATAAAATCTGTAAAAGAGGATTTTTTTTTCGGTTTGATTTTGCACAAAGCTGCAAGGAGTGAGAAATTATTATTCCAAAGTAGTAGTTCTTATCAGTCTCTCTCACTTGTTGGTTACAGATAACAAAATTATATTGGCAGTAGAAAAGCTAATCACATGCTCTGATCATCCTATCCTGATCCATTGTATTTCACGTTGCAAAGCTTGCCTATTATAGCATCACAATCACCAATTGATATGTACATTATCCTGAAAGCACTTCATCGATGATGCTTGATGCCATAATGACACTATATGATATAGTTTATATCCCTTGATACCATGTGCCTTTGAAATTCTTTTTTAAAATTCTTTTTTCAATCTGGCCATTAGAAGACCGAAGAAATTTTAAGGGACACAATTTGTACTCATTCAATTATTTTGTGTTCTTCCATCTCATTACTGCTAAAGTACCCTGTAATATTTCATTGCCTGAAATCATTAGATAGTAGATACTGCCAGCTCTCATGCTATTTACTACCTACTTTGTTTGGGGACTTGGAGTTTACCTACTCATAGTTCTCACATTTTTGGAATTTCAGTTAGTATTAGTAATACAATTCATCCTTAAAAAAACAAGTGCAACTGAATTTTGAATTTTTTTATCTTTCGAGAATTTTTTCTGTTCAAAGAGTGGTTATGAGTGGCAGTTTCAAATTCTAAACATCTTGCACGTACAAGGGCTTATAGATGTTCTGCCTACAAAATTATCAGTCTTTCTCACTTCTTAGACAGAGATAACAAATCATGTTGGCGGTAGAAAAGCTAGCCACATGCTTGATCATCCTATCCTGATCCGTTGTATTTCACGTAGCGAAGCTTGCCAGTTATAGCATCACAGTTACCAATTGATAAGTACATTATCCTTTCCCGCAAAAAAAGAAAAGCACATTATCCTGAAAGCACTTCATCGATGAATCGATTAAGCTTGATGCCATCATGTTACTATATCCCTTGATACCATGTGCCTCTGGAGATTCTTTTTTCAATCTGGCCATTGGAAGACCGAATTTTTTTGAAGGGACACAGTTGGTGTTCATACTTCATATGATTATTTTGTGTTCTTCCATCTCATTATTGCTAAAGAACCCTGTAATATCGTTATAGATACTGCCAGCTCTCATGCTATTTACTTACTCTGTTTGGGGACTTGGAGTTTTCCTGCTCATAGTTCTCACTACTTCTTGGAGTTTCAGTTAGTAGTAATAAAATTCTTTCTTAAAAGAAACTGAATTTTGAAAATCTTGCTCTTTCAAGAATTTGTTCTATTGAAAGAGTGGTTATCAGTGGCAGTTTCGAATTCTAAACATCTTGCACGTACAAGGATTTATAGTAATGTTCTGCCTACAAAGCTCTTGGTCAATCACGCCTCTCATCTGCTCATAAAATTGTACAAGTTTGAATCGCTAGCTGATGGTTCTGTCGTTACTATGATTCAGGGCGATGGCTACCAGCGAGTACTTACTGAGACGATGTATCAGCTCATCCTTTCATTTCTCGTCAACTACTGCGTTCCCGTGATCTCCCCTTCAGTCAGCAGCACATAGGGAAGCTCAGGCTACCTCCTTATTTGAAACAATGCGACTGTTTTAGCAATGTTGAAGCTGTGATCATTAAGCATGTGTTGGACTGTATGATGTTCTGAAGACATATTTATCGTATTAGCATATTAAGGTGTGATAAACATCAAATTGTGCTGGCCTTTCATGGCTTTGCTCGTTGCTACTAATCCATAACATTTATCTATTTGACTACGCTTTCAAATCTCATGTTTGATAGTTTAAGTGTCTGCCCTGTGGTGGTAGCTCAAATTTTTATATGCAGGCTATGCAGTAGTTGCTCATCTGCTCGAATCTGTATAAACTCCACCACAGTTGTCGTTTCTTCTGCAAATAGCTAGTAATGCTTTATCTTAGTAATGAAAGACGAACATAAGTAGTGCTTAATATGAATATTGCTATCGAACCGCTTGGACAGGAGCACGAAATAAACACTTGGGTTGATATTTCGCAGTAGCAAGTGAAACACATGCAGTTGAGTTTTGAAAATCCACGTCCTTCGTAGAACCCTGTTACTTTAACGTGGGGACGCGGAGCATGGGAACAAGAAAGGGAGTCTTTGTACAAGCTCTTTTGGTGAAGCCAGGAAATCAGTTTCCTGTTTCGTGTAAGTGTAGCTTTGCTCATCTGCCACTCTGATAGCCAGCAAAGGCTCTCTTGTATCCATGCTACAGGAGTCGGGACTGGACACAGCAGGCACCAAGCACGCAAGCAAGCTCTGCGTTGCAGAGTCATGGAGCTGATGTGACCTGTGAGAGTCTGAGAGAGCGTGGCATGGAGAGGACCAGGCGAAAGCCGAATTGCCGTGTGGAAAGTATTCAAGTTTATCAAGTTCTCCATCTTTAATTCCATAGTTTGCATTTTTGCATGCGTGAAAAGGTGTACTCATAACATATGTTTGTTGAGTAGTTTGAAACAGCTCGCCAGAATATATATCTTCAACTGATTGCAGCAAGCTTTGAAGGCGCCGATGCATTTGATGCATGGAGATGAACACGCAAGCTCTGTCACACTGATGGGAGGGAACGTGAGTCGGGAGCCGTGAACGCTCGTTGACCAAAGGGCCAATGAGCGCATTGCATTGACCACTGTGGCAAGGCAACGGACGCATTTGGATTTCTGTAGGTAGTTTGATTTGAGTTGTTCTTGATATTTTCCAATTTCTAAAGAGAAAAGTTGTTCTTTTCTTCGAAAGGGGGGTCCAAAAAAGTTATTCTTGCTACGGCAAATGTGTACCCGACCCACTTAATAAGTTCCGTCCGGCTAGATTGTTCTCTAATACTCCCTCCGTTTTTAAATGTAAGATGTTTTAGGTCTTTCACATGTTGTCTAGATGCATACTAAAATGGGTGAACAAATACACTAAAACATGTCTAGATACATTTGTATGCATGTGAACGTGGACAAAGGCTAAAACATATTATATTTAGAAACGGAGGGAGTACATCTTGTGACAAATTGATCGAATGTATATCCTACAGATATTTTTTTCCACTTTTATGCAAAAGTTCCCATAACAATTGATTGCTCCTGTCAAAATAAAATCAAGGCAAGACATAACTTGAACAAAGAAACATTGAGAAATCTCTTTGACCGTGCGAACTGTAAAGATGCAGAAATGATAGTATTATGCCCGGGAAAAATTCAGCCTGCTACCATAGGGTGCATGATGCCCTTCAAGAAAAAGCTGGTCTAGGATCTAGCTCAGTTTGAGGAAGTGAAGAGATTGATGAGAGGAGTTATAGAGATTACATGCAAAGTTGAGTCTTTTTTTTGGTCGCAAAAGGTGGGAACTTTATTTTTCAGGAATAGGATTACGGTCAGAAATTACAATGTCTGATAAGCAACAAGGGGAACAGTCACACAAACAAATAGTTGCAGGTGCTGTTATAAACGATAGCAAGATAAACGATGAAGTAGCGGAAAGATCAAACCAACAGGGACACGAGATTTAACGTGGAAAACCCCTCCAACAATGGAGGAGAAAAAAACCATGGGCGCCAGCCAACAATAGTTCACTATATCGGGTGAGGTTACAAACGCCGGGATTTACAAGATGCGACTTATCCCAACCAGCGGCTTACAAGATGTATATATGGTGGTAAAACCCTAGGTCGGATGCAGTCCGACCCGGAAACGACGTGTACCGTACATAAATAGGATCATCACTTCATATCTTCAAGCCTCCGGCGACGGGCCTCCGCTTCGCTCCGAAGTTAGCCTCTCACTTTATATCTTCATATGAATTTAGAACACATCAAAATAACAGGTGCATAAATAGGATCATCACATATCCTGATGAGGGCATCGTCGGCATCGTGTTGGTTGGTTGACACGCTAGGACATATTTAAATGACATGTAAAAGTCTAAGGTAGTGTTAACTAGGCCTGCGTGCCAAATCTAAGGCCGAACCCGCCATGGGTCGGTTTGTATCCAGGTCGAGTCCAACTAGGGTTAGGAGTTCGAGTCGGTTAGGGTTTTGTTCGGCGACCCCTACCCCTTTGTCTCCTATATAAACAAAGGGGGTGTCACAATATTAGGGGAGTTGAAAATTATGTAGAACTAAAAGTTCAAGGTCGCCTCCGTCCCAAGGGACCGGCGTGTTTGACGGCGTCTCGGACGTTCGTCAAGTTATCCAGCAAATAGAGGCATGAGTGTTCTTGAATCTGTCAAGAGTTATCGTGCGTGGCGAGAAGGTCCTTGAATCTGTCAAGGGTTGTCGAGCTTGGCGTGAGGCGTGGTGTTCATCATCTCGTTGCTCGCCGTGAGATTCGTTCTCTCGTTCTTCAGGTTGCGTGGATTGCTCCCGTGATTGGAAGAATAGTTATCCGGTGGTTCTTGCGGTGAAAGATCGGGCAAACAATCTACATCATATCCAAAATATTTGAAAATCAAATTCAAATACAAGCATAGAATCGCAAGCAAAGTGCATCATCGACACAATAGAAGTGCAGGAAGGTGCATAAAACAATACCACAAAACAAAAGTCGATCAAAGTTCTCTCTCAAATGGCACCACCACCATTGACACCGTTGTCTCCAATGCCACCATTTCTCCGCACAAACCCTCTTGATGCCAAGATTAGGTCACGACAAAGCTCTAAATATGTTCGGCTCTTCTCATCAAGACCACTTGGATCCATGAACATGGTCCTATGATCATTCTCCATGCTCTTGACCATTTTTTCTTTGCCAATTTCCACTCCTCTATCATGACTAATCTCTCCTCGGCCGCCACCTTCCTCTCCTCAGCCTCCCTCTTATCCTTCACTTCCTTGTTCTTCAGTTCCCTCATTGGATAGCAATATCCTTCCTCGTTGTCATCATTTTGTCCAATGACTCTTTGTAACCCGAATTGACTCCTCCCTTCATTCTATTATCCTTTTTGTTTCTTCCTCCCATCAGGCCAATTTATTTTGACAAAGGAGAGAGGAGTGGGGATACATGATCCATCATAATCGTTGTCAACCGCAAAACCCACTCCAATCAAGCTAGAGGGAGTCTTCTTCTTGTTTGGGATTTCATTGTAGGGGCAGGCTCTCTATTTCTCATCATTCTTGATATTTTTCTAACAATGGTGCAAAGTGAAGGACTTGCTCGACTTTTGACCTTTCTTCTTCGATTTTCCCTAAAGAATACCGTTCTTGTGAAGCTTCGGTCGACTGTGATTTCCTTAAACTAAAAATATTAAAAACCGAGGAGTGGGGATACATGATCCATCATAATCGTTGTCAACCGCAAAACCCACTCCAATCAAGCTAGAGGGAGGCTTCTTCTTGTTTGGGATTTCATTGTAGGGGCAGGCTCTCTATTTCTCATCATTCTTGATATTTTTCTAACAATGGTGCAAAGTGAAGGACTTGCTCGACTTTTGACCTTTCTTCTTCGATTTTCCCTAAAGAATACCGTTCTTGTGAAGCTTCGGTCGACTGTGATTTCCTTAAACTAAAAATATTAAAAACCCGAGATTTTTATATTGTACTCCCTCCATACCAAATTAATGGACACAGATTTAGTACTGTGTACAATAATTTGGAACATAGGGAGTTCATGTTTCTTTCTTTTGCATGTCTACAAAGTTTAATTTATTCCTACGTAAAAAAGGTACCACCAAAAGCGATTTTTCGAGCACCATATATGTTTTTTCACATAAGGTCGCGGAAAATGTCCATTTTCATGATAATTTTTGTGTGGACATAGGACATCGACAACTAAATGTGTTAAAAATTTAAGATTATTTATTTTTACATTTGGAATGTCTTATTTCAAAATAGGAAGAAGTTCGTTCTTTGCTCCATTTTGAACTCCAAGCAAAGTTACACTTTGTAAAAAAAAAATTCACTTGCACTATTATGAGTCAACTTCACAAGACCTCGGTCCATTAAGACTTCGACAGATCCTATGATAACCTCTGTTGGACTGATTTAGTTGTCTATATATATATCTAAAAATTAGACAATAAACTCGAATACGTAGTTTCAAAATCGAACAATTTTATCGATGGCCGTTTGAGATCAACGTGATGAGGTGACAAGTGACAACCGAAAAAAAAACCCGTGCCCGCTCCTCGTCGCCTCCTCTAGGCGACAGGGGGGCAGAAACCCTAGCCGCGCCGCCGCCGCCCCCTCCCCTACCTCCTCTCCCCTCGTCGCCCCCGGAGGCCGCCGGCGGACAAAGGCCGCGCAGCGTCGGTGAAGGGGCGGCGGGGATTCGCTCCTCGGCCTCTGCTCGGCCGGCCTGGATGGAAGCCACCGGGAAGACCGTTGCCGCCGCCCGCCCCTCGTCTCCCCGTCTGCTGCCCCTCCCCTCGCCCCCTCCTTGTGTGTCCCGTGCACCGCTGCGCCGCCATGGTTGTGTGCAGCCTCTACCGGCTCGGGCTTCTCCGGGCCCGATCTGGGCCTCAGATGGGTCTGGCGGGCGGCTCTGTCGCGCGTCGGCGGTGAGGCCGCTGCTGGCCGGTGTGGCGCAGTGCTGGGCGGGGCTGGGCGTCCGTGCTTGTGACACCCCTCCCTGGCACATCTCGCCAGAGAGGCGGTCGTCCCGTGCGCCAGCCCAAGATATCTGGCCGCACATCGCGACAGTGCAACGTTATGGAAATCATTACACAATCAGGCACAAGAAGTGCTACAAAAGGTTTACAAGGCCATCAAGGCATGACAAAAGTCTCAAGCCAAACATGGCTCAGGACAGAGTTTAACTGGCAGCGGAAGACGACTAAGGCAACGGCTTGGAGCGGCTCCACTCCACAGGCATCTGGCTGGGCTACTGATCCTAGCACGCTCTGGCTTCAAATCCTCGCTAAGGTGGAAGATGTATCCTCGCCAATATCTGGCCACAATCACAAGGCCCGTGAGTACATTATTATGCACTCAGCAAGAATCGCCACTTACTACAAACAATCCAACAATCATGCAACAAGATATACATTGGAAATAAAATCTACACATGGCAAGTGTCTACTCTAGGTAAACCAATGTATATAACTTAAACGTAACATGGCATTGCAAGCAAAACATGGCATAAGCAAACAATGGGGGTATCACCAGTACAGAGTCCAAGCCAGGTGGGGTTGGATCGGGCACCGGCAATCACACAACGAGCTTACCTGTGACGAGTCGACGAGTGTACCAGTTGGTACCAAATAATACACAACAGCACCTGTGATCACTGCTAGGCCCACTGGCCTCACCATTTCACTCTGGGCACGCACGGTTGATGTGCGCTCTGGCCTAACTATAGGCTCCCCAACGCATCACACCGCCATCCCTAAACCTGGTTCACAATCACATCTCAAGTAGCATTCCCTGCATCAACTTATTGTTCATTTAGTGAAATCAGGTTGTTCATTAATTCTTCAAACATAACTTAAGTTTAACCTCCGGACACGATGAGGACACACAGTGTGACCGACACTGAACTGTTGTTCCATATCCCAGGAACGGGGCTAGCTTGCTAGGTTGATGCTCTCGAGAGTTTGCTTTCCCACCTATCAGAATGCACCCCACTCAGCCGACACTTCAGGTTCATCACGCCCAAAGTCGTACTAAGAAAAATACACTCACATGATGGTCCACTTGCTAAGACACTCTCCTGCACCACCCTATGCGCGTGGCACAACGGGCAAGTAAATCCGGCACATCCCCCGGCGCTACCGGGTATGCCTAGCTCCGGACTCCCTATCACAGTCGAACCCGTGCCTGTCGACCTCTACCCTCGGACAGCACAACCGAACGACTGCGCCCAATGGATGACACAAAAGGGGCTCAACAACCTACTAGGTCACGGTTTCCATGGGACAACGGTGGTATCGCATGCAAGGGTTCAGATTAGTGGCACTATGAATAGACCTTATCGTTGTTTGGAGGGATGTTTCATTTAATCAAGTTTCATCACAACAAGCCACAAAACAGAGGATTAGTCCAGCATAAAATCACGACATCAAAATCATACATCAACAACAACAAGGCATTAGCAACATAATACTTGCATGTATAGATATCAACATAACAATAATAATAATATCCGGGTGACTGTGGCGGTAACCCCAGCTGGTGTCACTCGGGGTTAGTGTTCACAGAATAATATATAGTGTTTCAAACGGATGACGGTGGCGGTAACCCCAGCCGGTGTCACCGTAAAGAATGAACCGAAAAGCACTCATAAGAATGAGAGAGCATCCATTCCACTCGAGGGTTATCTCGACGTGATGTCAGCAATCTCGGCAAAAGAACCAAATGGAAAGTCAGCTCCCAAGCGTCGCAGTCCGGGTGGTCTATGCCAACCATATTTGACGGAGGGACAAGGCAAATAACTCTTTTGGCAAATGCCCCCAACTCCGAGGATCATAAGACGACATTCGTCCGCTCCTCACCTCGGCGAAGAAGAAAGAAGCAAACAAAGCCCCGCAAGCGCGAGACGCACAGTTGTAATAATTCCCCCATTCCTTGACTGAGGCGGTACCACCGGCCATTGTCTCGGGAATGTGAGTGATGCACAGATAAGCAGTTATGAAGTAGTGCAATAATTTAAATGCAATATGGCATACATACAACAATACAAGGCTCATATAAAATATGGACAACAAACAGACATGCATAAAAATAGCAGACAAGCATAACAATATGACACCCGGTATGGCAATCCACAAGTAAACAAACAAACATCGAGGGACTGATCATAGCAAGTGGTTAGCTTGCCTCTGGAGGTGGTCTTGAAATGGTTCGGAAAGTCTCGGACTTGCCGGGGGTCAGAATCCCGGAGAACGCCTAAACCACGAAACGACCAACGATGCATTAAATAAAGGCAGTGAAAATAAGTTGCTCCAAATACAGCAAGACTAGTACCGCTGGTTAGGTCTCTCAAAACTATGAATTTAGGAATTTGAATCGGCTAAAACGGAGCTATGGTTCAAAATCTACAGGCGTTTGAATTTACTCACCGGAAGAAAAGAAAAACAATCTGCCGGAAAAAAACTGCCCGGGCCGCTGCTTTCCGCGGTTGGGCCTTGCTGGGCCGAGGACGGCCTGCTGCGCCGCTGCACGGGCTGGACCGGCCGCGCAATCTCAGAAAGCCGTCTTCTACTCTAGAAAACGTAAAATGCCAGGTGCGTCTTCACTTATCCACCGTGGCATCTTGGGCCAGGCCGGGCCCACCTGTCGGCATCTCCCTCCTGCCACGATGGAGGCCAGCTGGCCTTCTTCTTCTTTGCGTCGCGGACGAGCGGGAAGGAGCCCGACACAGCGCAGGCGAGCACGGCCACCTGCGGCCGCCGCCTCTCCGGTGGGCGTCGCCGGCCTCCAAGGGCATGGGAGGAGCGCCCCGCCGCGCCGCGTCGGAGGGTGGAGGCTACGGCCATGGAGAAGCAATGGAGGCGACGTCGCGGTGCATATCCCGCAAGCTCGCCGCCGGCGGTCGAGGACGGATACGAGGCTACGGCCCACCAAAATCCAAACGGATTGGACCGGGAGGTGGAGGGGATCAAGGAGAACATCCTCGAGGGTTTAATCGAAGAATGGCTCAGCCTCGGGCTCGCCATGGTCGACGGACCAACGGCGGCGACCCCGGCTGATTTCAGAGCAGAGCTCTGCCATTTCAAAACTAGAGGGGCGGCGGGGTTCCAGGGGGAGGGGGAGGGTGCAGTGCATCGATAAGGGAGGGTCTGGGGCTCCTTATATAGTCCAGAGGGAGGGGAGGTGGGTGCGTGGCCGCTGCGGCCATCAATGGCGCAGTGAGGTCACGGCTTACGCCTCGGCTACAGGGGAGGGATAAGGGCGAGCTTCGAGCTGATCTCCAGGAGCAGGAATGGCTTGGAAACCCGCACGTTGTTCTCGAGTTCGTGGGCAGCGGCGAGGACGGTGCTGACACGCGGTGGGCGGCGCCTAACTCCGGCCGAGCTTTAATGGGAGAGGATAAGGGCGTCTCTGGTGCGAGCCGGGGAGCAGGAGGGGGGTGCGATCATGGCTTGGGTGCGGCGGAACCAAGGAACAGCGAGGAGGGTCGGAGGAGCAGTGCGGCGGCGTCGTCTGACTTGCCAATGCCGGTGGTGATCATGCCAGAGGCCATGCCGACATCGGCACCAAGATGGTGCTCTCACCCTAGGGCTCTAGAGGAGAAACTAACTGCGTCACCTTGCGCCAAAAGGAATTTCCAACAACTTTGCAGAACAAAGTTTTTGCAAATTTGCAAGTTGGTGCGACTACAATTTTTGAAAAACAGTACTGGACTATTTTGAAATCTGATGTTTGGAGGGGCAAACCATTTTTGGTTTGATCAAGGCTTGGTCCAGAGGTGCAGGTTCTCCTAGTGCTTGTATCTAGGAGCTTACTTCCCACTACAAAAATCATTTGGTGTGTTTTTGAACACAAATGGGTTTTAGGGCAGAAACTTGCACAGGGAAAAAGTCCAACATTTTCCTAGCAAGTTACCCAATGTTTTTGCATAAATGGATTACATACTTCCTAGGGATCACTCCCTAATTTTCATAGAATTTTTGGAAACATAGAAATAGGGGTTCCTTTGGAAATTGCAAAAAGGCATGAAAAGGGCATTACAAAGGAAGTACCTCAAATATTGCTCAAATGAGGTTGGGACAATGGAGTGAAATGTTCAGGAGGTGAAATCATGTACCTTCCCAAAATGGCATAATTTTTGGATGAGTGTAAGGTGTCTAGATAATTTTTGGATCAGAAATGGCATTTTGGAGAATCATGTCCAACTTGGAAATATTGCATTGGAGTATGCAATATTTTTGCATGGAATGTCTTTATATGGATGTGGGAGTCCTCTGGTATTTTTAGTGGAATTTATCTAGCTATGAAAATGGACTTCCCTTTTGTAGGTGAAGGAAAAGGGTTTAAAAGGTTTAATAGCCGGGGCTAGGGTTTTCGAGAGAAAACTTAAGCCACAAAATTACCACGGCATTGGAGAGGTTCATGGATCACCGGGAAATTTTGAGAGAGCAAATTCCAAAGTCAAATCATCCCCAAAATATTTGAGGAAACATTTAGGAAAATAGAAAAGTTTTTCAGGTGTCAGAAAACACCGCTAAAAATTAGGTTTGAATTTTTGGGGTGTTACAGTGCTTGCTGAGCTTTGTGTCCTTGTGTCCGGCCGTCGATCCCGGCTTCGGGGCTGCTGTCGGCTTGACGGCGCTCGGCCGTGCCCTCCGGTGGTTGCAAGGGTTGCAACCTCCACACTTGGCCATCTCCCTGCAACGGGGCGCCGTTGGGGAGGGCCGGTGCCATGGCTTCGCATATGGCGGCCATGGTGGTGACGTGCTTCCTACGTGGGGGGCCGTCGTGGCTGGGTGTGGAGCCAACTCTGTCTTGCCATCAGTGTCATGCTGGTGTGCTCCATGGTTATGCAGATGTCGGCCATGGATGCGGTCTTCTCTCCGATGCGAGGTGAGCCGTGGCAGTGGTGGTGGTTGCTTCTCCTTGTCGGCTGTTTAGCCCTCGCGTCGGATCCTTGTCGGAGTCCTGTGGCGTGTAAGGCATGGGTGGTCTTCGTGCGTGCTCTAGGCTAGCCCACCCTTCGGGTAATCGAACCTAGATGGGGTTGGGGTTGCACTTGGTGGTGATACGCCCTGCGACTACGGCGGCGACCCCCCGCGTGCGATGAGGGCATCTCCGATGCCCTTCAAATTCAGCCGGCGGCACACACGCGTTGTGGCGTCGTCTTGCCGTGAGCGACCTTTCGGCCATGCCCCAGGCACAGGTGGTGTCTGCGCGCTGTGTGGACTCGGATGCGTGTTGGTGTTCGATTACGTCGATGGTGCAGTGTCGTGGCTGGGTCACCGCTGTCATGTCCTGTGGATCCTCTTTGTGATCGCAGTGCTTGGGCTGTGATGAGCTTCTCATCACTCAGCTGTCTCCGAGTTTTTCTCTCGGAGTGACCCTCTCTTGTGTTTTGCTGGTGTGCGGTCTTTCTTTTATTTCTCCTCTCATGTATACCCCTGCAAACTCTGATTCACTTGAACCTATCTTGTAGAGGCTGCAAAGCTTCATAGGCAACATTTTTGAGTAATAAAGTTCAGTCTGGCTCTAAGAGCCCGCTCGTAGTCATAGTCAAAAAAGATCGACGTGATGACGATTTTGCAGCCGTGAAAGCCCACTCGCTCGCTGCCAGTGTAGAAGCATCCAACCCTCCTCGCCCCGCCACCTCAACTCTGTTCGCGATGGCGGCAATCGCCGACCTCACCGACGTCTCCCTCCGCCGCGCGGCCATCTCCTTCACCTACCGGTCCCTTTCACGCCGCCTCCTCTCCCGCTCCCCTAGCCCGGCGTCGACTCCCCTCCTCCTCGGCCACTTCTTCCACCCTCGCCTTCCCTATCCGGCACACGCCGTCCTGCCTCGAAAAGCGCCGCCCAGCGTCCCCGCATTCCAGCCCCTTACCGCCTCCTCCCCGCGCCTCTCTCTCGACTTCGTCCCCGTCGACGTGTCCCGATTTTCCCTCTCCGACTCCCACCTCGGCCTCCTCCTCCTCCACTCCAGAAGCCCACTCCCCATGGAGCACATCCCCCGCTTCCTCGTCTGTGACCCAGCCCACCGCCTCCACGTGAAATACAATGCACATACCTCCGTAGAGATCGTCGTACGCCGATCGATGGGCCGGCGGGTGAGGGTTGTAGTCGAAGGAGCCGAAGCGGATCGGTCCCGTGATCGTTGGTGTGTTGATGTTCATTGCAGATGGAGCCGGTGCAACCATGATTCCAGCACTCTTCTTTCCCACAGACGGCGCCAGTTGACGTGGTGTGGCCACGGCAAGTCCCAAGGTTGGATACCCCGGGTTGATTGAGAGGTAGAGAGTTGGAGTGCTGGTAGTTACCACGGCTGACAAGCGAGGCGAGTTTACCCTGGTTCAGGCTCCCGGAGGATAATACCCTACTTCCAGCGTGCTTGTCTGTTATTGATCTTGGTGAGGTGTTACAATGGCGATCCCGGCGAGATATCGATCTCGCTAGGGTTTCGGGTGGCGGTGTATGGCTAGCTATGGAGTTGTCCCTGATCGATGTCCCCTCCTAGCCTTTATATGGGAGGCTGGGTCTCGGTGATCGATACCAACTAGGTTTACATGTTTTGGTAAGTTCTATACCGACCTTGGTTTGCCTAACTTGGAGCATACTCTAGTATCTTCGAGTCTTCTTTGTGAGCCTTAGTCGTCATCTTCTAGTAGGCCTCGGCTGGGCCCTAGTCTTGGCGTGCACCAGGTGTATCATAGTGGGGACACCCGAAAGGTAGGACCACGTCAGGGGGGACTGGCGGAGCTATGGTTTGTCCATTGCGTCAATGCGAGGGACGCGAAAATGCTTTTCATGTAGTCCGTGATGTTTTTTACACGGCATGATAGAAGACTAGATATGGCTAGGTTGTTATTTTTCTTCTGGCTTATCTTTATTTTTACGGTGTCTGATCAATGATTGTAATACTGCCATACTTTGCAGTTCATGACCAGATTGTGGATACTATTTGGTAATAAAAAACCAACCATATGCATCACTTTGATGCAGAGGCTGGGTAGACGCTCCCATTTCTAAAAAAAACATAGCCTGCGTTGTGTATGTATGTGCATCGCCAATTCGCCAGCACCCCAAGAAAAAAACTAGGGAACGTACCGTACGTCCGCGTACATTACACGCCGTTCTGACGGCGGCTGATGCACGGTGATTAATTCGGCCGTCCTGAGATCGAACGGTTGCTAAGGGCGTGGCTTGTTAAAGACCGCAAACGAGGAGGGCCTGAAACCTTGATCTTTTTGGAGTACGACTCCATCAGGAAGTCCGTTCTGTAATCGTCTCGGAAAGTCATATTTTCCCGATACATTGTATCGGTGGCGACTCCAACACGAACTCGGTTTCGCTCCTCGCTCCGGCTGCGGACAGCCAGTCTACATAATCATGCATCCAGCTTTCACAAGCCACGACCATCAAATCGATCGGAGCTTTCTCTCTCACGAAAGGAAAGCATCACCGACCCTCAGCGCTCCGGTTTTGGTAACATCTGCTCGCCCCGATCGCCCGGCATGGCGCTACTCGAGTCCAGCACGCCATGCTCATCCTATCTGCTCGTAACCCTAGCGTCCATCGGCCCGGCGGTGGCGAGGATTATGCGTAGGTGGAACTACAAGGAGGGCATGGGTCTCGGCGCACGGGGTCAAGGAATCATCGCCCCGGTACAGCCCGCCACGCACCGCTGCAACCGGAAGGCCGGCGTCGGCTATCGCGACAAACCCTACGACAACGGCCTGCAGGACACGGCGGGGCCACCGGCGGTCGTCGAAGACGAGCTGCGCCGCCGCTTCTCTGCTATTTCACTAGAAAAGGAGTGCTGCGACGAGACCATCGCGCTGCTGCGCGACATGAAGGCGCAAGGGAACCACGGCGGTGCCGATATGGCGAACGCCCTAGCGACGGTCGTGGCGTCTAGGAAGATGTTCAAGAGGAGTCGCAAGCCAGGGAAGTGGAAAGCCACACTGCCTTCTTACATCACAAATGGTGAAGTAAGGGACTTCGTGGGTGGCCCGATCTTCACGGATTGACGGAGGATGTGGACGAACGCACGCAAGAACACGAGGAACACGAAGAACACCAAGAAATACAAGAACACAAACCCGATACAAGAACCGTTTCCCTTACCGGTCGGTCCAACCGGCCCAATAGAATCCACACGAGGGTGGGAGATCGGCAAGTAGATACAAGAAGGGATCTTGGATGGTTGTTTCTCCAACGGTCAACCAAACCGCTCCAATAAAGTCACCCGAGGATGAAAGATTGGCAAGTAGTCAAACTACAAGTACAGGTCTTGAATCCACAAGGGGATCTTCTCCACTAGGGAGGAACCATCCCCGCAAGGGGAGGAAGGAGACCGTCTTGAGGTGGGGAGCACAGCTCTAATCTAATCTCAAAACATAGTCTATCTAGATCTAAAGGGGGTAGGTGCCTATATATAGGTTTGACCACAAAGGGATAGGTGGGAAGGGATACAAGGGAATATTCTCTGCTGGTTCCCGCAGCAGCGGTAGTACCGCTGTGTGACCGGCGGTAGTACCGCTGGTGCGAGCCTGAAACTCCTGGCGTTCCGCAGCGGCGGTAGTACCGGCGTCGCGGCGGTAGTACCGCTGGTGCGGGACTGACGCTGGCGTTCCGCACCGGCGGTAGTACCGGCCTCGCGGCGGTAGTACCGCTGGTGCGGGCCTGAAGCTGTCGTTCCGCAGCGGCGGTAGTACCGGCGTTGCGGCGGTAGTACCGCTGATGCGCACCCGAAGCCCTTTTATGCGGCAGTGACGGCGGCAGTACCGCTAGTGCGCGCCTGGCATTGGACTGGGGCCGTAGCGGTAGTACCGCTGGTGGACCGGCGGTAGTACCGCTGCTTCCTGGGACTTCTTCCTTCTCCTCTTCCAAGCCACCGTCTTGTCGGCCTTCATTCCTCTCGCGCCTTGGCCATCTTCCCGTGGACTCGCACTCGTCATGACTTGCAATACCAAGTGACGATGGTCAAGTAGTATACCATTCCAAAGTGTCATATCGAGGGTCACATAGAGGAAGGAGTTCACCTTTGAGCTCAGTGACGACTTGTGATGTGTTGAAGCGCTTGACATGGTGATGGACGTGGGTTTTACTACATCATCTCCCCCCCCTTTAAAAAGAGTCGTCCTCGACTCTTGCTCTTCATCACCATGCAAAGGAGGTAGATGTGTTGTCGAAGAAGTGGAATTCACCATGCCTACAAACACCAAAGACCAAGCAAACCATGTGTGTGCAAGAAAGATGAGCATATCAACAATGACATGTCCTTTCTTTGTCATAGCACCGTTAGCACAACACAAGAATATGAAAATGTAGTGCAAGTGCAAGGTCAAAGTGCAAGCAATCCAATGAACATCTTCAAAATGTGAGAACACAAAAACTCCAAGAAAATATGAGGATGCCATCTAGGTATCTCATTTTGAACCATATGGTCATTGTTACACACAAGGCATTGGAAAGAACAATTTGTCAACATCCTTGATGCAACAAGAGGAGAGCTTGGCAAAAACACACAATGAAGAATGTCCAAAATATCATCATGGTGGCAAACAAAGCACATGAAAGAGCAAGTTTTCAACATATTTGTTGCAACACCAAATTGGTAGAAACCAATAAACTCATGACAAGACATGCACAAAATGTCATTATGGTTGCAAACAAGCCATTGGAAAGAACAATTGTTCATCATTTTGTTGCAACACATAAATCATCCATGTGAAAGATCAAGTAAACATGCTTGTCATAGGGAGACCAAAAGCACATCATGATTGCAAACAAACCATAAGCAAGAGAAATTGTTCAACTTGTTTGATGCAAAACATGGAAAGATTAGAGTTGGATTCATCCAACTCACATGTATGCTCTCAAGAGCTCGTATTGTCAACTCATGCTCAATTGAGGTTGACATTATCATGCGTTTACCGGCACACACAAGACACCATATGAAGAATTATGTGCACGGTATATGAACACATCATCCATCATGAAGTGTCTCTTCATTTGCACATCACCAACCACACAAAAATCAATTGGAAAATATGACATATGTGGATGGTCACTATGCAAAGTGAAGGATGGAACAAGGTCCATAAGAGAAAATGAAACATCTCCAAAAAGTGAGAAAGCTATGGGGGCAATCTCATTATCAAGCATTTCAACATTATTGCAAGCAACACATGTGAAAGAGAAATTGTTCAACATGTTGCAAGCCACAATGGGAGAAAAATGGAAACATTCATAACAAGGCATGCTCATGGCAAAATCATCACAAATAGGTAATTCCACATGATCAACATTGGTTTCAAACAAAGTATCACAAGGGAATAAGAACGAATCATATGTGACATCAAAATCATCCATAGCATGCAAGCAATCATAGTTCATCATGTCCACTAGCGGGATCATGGTCACATCAACACCCATACCTTTGTAGTCCCGCTCATGTGAAGTAGGTGTTGAAGTAGTAGGGGCTTCCATGTAGCCGACTTGTCCATCTTGAAGTAGACATGGGGTGGCATCATCATCATCCTCCATGTACATCTTCTCCATTTGAGGCACCGTCATGTCGAGGATGGCGTCTCATCATCCATGGAACCTAGCACACAATGAGAAAACACACTAGAGGTAGAGGTTAAGTTGTTAGAAATCGAAATGGCCTCACAAGACCTATCAACTACCTCTCTCAACTCAAGTGGTGTATCACTCATTCCCTCAAAGTGAAAGCACTCAAACTCACATATGGTGGAGGCACTCAACTCACTCTCACTCTCACTCAAGTGGGCTAAGTGGCTCTCATTCTCACATGGGATTGGTACCATCTCATAACTCAAACACATGAGGGTAGGCTCAATGTTCTCAACTCCAAACGCCTCCAAGGTTGAAGGGAAACTCCCATGCTCAACCTTCTCAACCATCTCGCCTCCAAAGGTCAATGCCATAGTGTAGGCATCATCACTCGACTCCTTTGCCGAAGGGAAATCCCATGCTCGGCAATCACTTGCCAACCAAAGTGATAGCATCATCCATGCTCGCCTCCTTGGTCGAAGGGAAAATCCCATGCTCGACCATCTTCTCACCATCTTGGTCACCAACTTGGCATCCCACATCATGTGACCTCTTCATTGCATATGGGCACAAGAGATTGGGACATTCTCGTGGATCATGGTCTTGGCCTTGGCAATTGTCACATATAAGGTCTTCATCTTGCCATATGGGGGCCAATGTGGTGGTGGCACTTGGTGTAGAAGTCATATCAAGAGAAGTGCTTGAGAAGGGGCCGTCTTGGTTGTGGCCTCACATGTGTGACCATGCTTCTTCCGGCGTCGACGTAGGCTTTTCGCGACGAAGTTGTCGAAGTCGGCCATGATCTCATCAAAGATGGAACTTGTAGCTCTTGTTGGCGCACTTGAAGTGGTAGCACGAGGGGACACCATAGGATGCGCCTTTGTCGCCGTCTTCTTCTCATGTCGACGTTGACGCTCTTGAGTGGAGGGGTGTCGCCGAAAGTCGTTCGGATGCTTCTCCTCATGTTGGCGTCGGCGTGCTTGTTGCTTTGGTGACCTTGTCTTGGAGCTCCCACTCGAACTTGGTGATATGTTCCGAAGCTTGGCGAGTGTGTGAGGTCATCTTGAGCTTGGACAAGTTGCGGTCGACCTTGGCAACTTCTTGTGGCGCCTTGATGAGCTAGATGGGCCTTGACTTGGCTTGGCCTTGTCGATGCACTTCTTGGGACGCCGTCTTGTTGTCGACGTAGAATGGCGAAGCTTGGCACTCTTGGCGATGTCCTTGTCATGGCGCCTTCTTGAAGTAGATGGAGCTCCATAGGATGAATGCATGGTGGTCTTGTCGGTGCTCCGTCTTGAGCTTGAACCATAGTAGGTTGTGCCATGACGCTTGGTGGTGCCGCTCTTGAACATGGTGGTGATGGGGTCCTCTCCTCTTGCATGTTGTCGATCGTCGCACATGCTACAAGAGTAGTAGTCGTAGACGTTCTCCACCATGTCATCGGAGTTGTAGTCGTAGTAGTGGCGTTCCACCATGTTGTTGTAGTCGAAGTTGGTACCATGTGATGAGGCATGTGAAGACACTTGCGCCTCATTGTCGTTGGAGCTTGTGTAGTCGGAGTCGTGGTAGATTCGTATGTACTTGGAGTCGATACCATATGATGACGGTTGCTCGAAGTCGTGGTACCGCTCCATGTCGTGGACGCTTGAATAGTCGGAGTCGTAGCGGAAGTCTTGGTGATGCTCCATCATGTCATGGGGGTCATTGTCGGTGTAGTCGTAGTAGTCCCCCATGTCCTCAATGCTTGGGCATCATAGTACATGTGACTCATCGTGTAGTCCTCCTCATAGGCTCCATAGTTGCATTCGCTCTCCCTAGACATGTCAACTCACAAGACAAGTGTATATATGTGGAGTGGAAAGGAACTAGAACACAACCTCTCACCTTGTAGATAGTATTGGACGTCGTGGACAACCAAGGGAAACGATCACAAAGTAAAATGCTTGTGTTCAAGTATCCAAAGCAAACTCCAAAACACACACGGCTTAAAAGTTGGTAGGAAGGTATGGTAGGTGGAAAGCAAATTGAACCAACCGGAAACCAAGATATTGTCAAAGCAAGTAGAGAACCACGATGATCACAAAGCAAAACAAGTCAATCTCAAAAGATAGGAAACACAGCACGGAGAGATAAATGGGACTTATGCAACCAAGAAGTGAGCTAAAGAACCATATGATCCTAGCGAAGACTATAAGCTCGTGTTGCACAAGTACAAGGAGAGCCACTAGCTCGATTGCAATTTATTGGTGGGCTACAAGATTTGCACAAAATGCACCACCTACTAGATGTTCATCGAGCTTGCGCGCTTCCTACAAGATATGGCAAGTGGTGTTTTTTTCTTTCTTTCTCTTTTGATTTGGCACTTTTTGCTTCTTTTCTCTTTTGAGTCTTTTCTCTTTTGACTCTTTCTCTTTTGCACACCCACTTCTTTTGATGCCAAACAAGATATATATATATGAACTAGCGCATGCAATTTTGCTCGGAAACTACATGGTGCAAATGTGCAAAGCCCAAGCAATCATCAAGAGCTAGCCTCAATAGGACATGGTAATCGCAAAGATATAGTGTGGCTTTCAACGGAATGGCAAGGGGTAAAGGTTGGCGATGTTATACCTTTCGTCGATGTTCTTCACCCTTTGTTGTAGAACTTCGTGCTTGCCCACGAATTTTGGTGGTGGTGGATGATGGATCTTCCGCAATGGTGATGAAGGCCTTGATCGTAGCTTCGAAACGAGCCGAAGAACACCAAAAACGGAGTCCGGAATCAAAAGATATGACCAAAACAATTTTCTGAAAATTTCAGTTTTCTGAAGGGCGGTAGTACCGCTGATTTGGGGGCGGTAGTACCGGTGATGCGCGCCCGAGGCCTGTTTAAGCGGTCCGAGAGAGGTAGTACCGGTACGGCGGTAGTACCGCCGTACGGGGGCGGTAGTACCGCTCCGACGCAGATTTCTGTCCGAAAACGCGATTTTGCCCGATTTTGGCGGAAAAACTTGCCCAAAACTTCAAATCGGAGCGGAAATTGATGGAATTAGGCCATGAGAACGCAAAGGAAGGTAGATCAACAAGTATAGCAATAGATCTATGGATCAAAACCTGCAAAAACGCACTCAAATCTCAGATCGGTCCAAAAGCAATTTGGGCTATTTTTGGTGGAAATTTTCGAATTTCTCAAAATCAAAGAAAAATTTGGGGGATTTGGGGGTGGAAACACAAGTCAAATCCGTGGCAACCATGCTCTGATACCATATGGTGAAGTAAGGGACTTCGAGGGTGGCCGATCTTCACGGATTGACGGAGGATGTGGACGAACACACGCAAGAACACGAGAACACGAAGAACACCAAGAAATACAAGAACACAAACCCGATACAAGAACCGTTTTCCTTACCGGTCGGTCCAACCGGCCCAATAGAATCCACACGAGGGTGGGAGATCGGCAAGTAGATACAAGAAGGGATCTTGGATGGTTGTTTCTCCAACGGTCAACCAAACCGCTCCAATAAAGTCACCCGAGGATGAAATATTGGCAAGTAGTTAAACTACAAGTAGAGGTCTTGAATCCACAAGGGGATCTTCTCCACTAGGGGAGGAACCATCCCCGCAAGGGGAGGAAGGAGACCGTCTTGAGGTGGGGAGCACAGCTCTACTCTAATCTCAAAACATAGTCTATCTAGATCTGAAGGGGGTAGGTGCCTATATATAGGTTTGACCACAAAGAGGTAGGTGGGAAGGGATACAAGGGAATATTCCCTGCTGGTACCCGCAGCAGCGGTAGTACCGCTGTGTGACCGGCGGTAGTACCGCTGGTGCGGGCCTGAAACTCTTGGCGTTCCGCAGCGGCGGTAGTACCGGCGTCGCGGGGGTACGTAGTACCGCTGGTGCGGGACTGACGCTGGCGTTCCGCAGCGGTGGTAGTACCGGCCTCGCGGCGGTAGTACCGCTGGTGCGGGCCTGAAGCTGTCGTTCCGCAGCGGCGGTAGTACCGGCGTCGCAGCGGTAGTACCGCTGATGCGCACCCGAGGCCCTTTTATGCGGCAGTGACGGCGGCAGTACCGCTGGTGCGCCTGGCGTTGGACTGGGGCCGTAGCGGTAGTACCGCTGGTGGAGCGGCGGTAGTACCGCTGCTTCCTGGGACTTCTTCCTTCTCCTCTTTCAAGCCACCGTCTTGTCGGCCTTCATTCCTCTCGCGCCTTGGCCATCTTCCCGTGGACTCGCACTCGTCATGACTTGCAATACCAAGTGACGATGGTCAAGTAGTATACCATTCCAAAGTGTCATATCGAGGGTCACATAGAGGAATGAGTTCACCTTTGAGCTCAGTGACGACTTGTGATGTGTTGAAACGCGTGACATGGTGATGGACGTGGGTTACACTACATCAACAACGTACATCGTCGAGAAGGTACTCAAGCCAAAGATGGCCGCCGACGTGCGGGAGTGGTTGCCGTCGTGGGACGCGGACTGCTATCACTGGCTGCGCCCGTGGATCCCCCTCGTCGGCCACCTGCCGGAGAGCCTCTACGACGCCGTGGAGAGCAAGATCGTCGCCCGCGCCGACGAGTACGTCGTCGTCGCCCCCTGGAAAAACTACATGGATCCGAAGCAGTGGCGCAGGTTCACCCGGCGCCACGTCCTCCCGAGGCTGGCGCGCCGGGTGCGGGAGCTGAGGATCACGCCGCCGAAGCAGATCGACCAGTCGTTCCGAGCGGTGATGGGGTGGGCACCTCTCGTGCCTGCGTGGAAGGTGGCGTCGATCCTTGAAAAAGAGCTGTTCTTCGAAAGGTATGAAGGCGCGCTGCGCCACTGGCTAGAGTCCGCCGCGAAGCCGTCCTTGGCGGAGGCCGTTGCGTGGTGCACCGGCTGGAAGAAACTATTCACGCCGGAGCTGCTCGCCGACGAACGCGTGCTGACGCGTCTGGATGCCGTAGTTGAGTTGGTTATAGTTATGCGTAGGATCTCAACAGTCTTTGTAACCTCTTTGTTGGTAGTCGATCTGCATGCATGATGCATCGGCTGTAATTTGTCTTGTAAATAGGAGCAGCTATTTGTAATGCAATGGTGACCATGCATGATGTGAAGCCTGTGATAGCGAATTTCCAAACTGTATCTGCACTCTGCACTGACGTGTTTGATCCCTCCCAATTCATCAAACCATAGAGCAACTTAACCGAGAAGTGGTGTGTAGTGTCCAATGAGAGAGCAAGTGGACGTGTTTGGATAAACTGTTGACTTCGCATGCTTATTCACTCAAGGAACCCCGTAAACTACCATATCTCGAGAATCAACCATTTTTCGGTGTGCTCCATGACTCCATGTTGATGACATCTCCGCCTCACACTCTAGTGAGTTTGTAGAGCTGCCAAACATAGAAAAAGTAGGGGACGAACGAGCAGGAATGAAGAACACAATTCGGTTTCATATCATTGATGTTGAACTGTATTGTGCTAATATTGTTATATAACCTGCCCTAAGAAGTAGCAAATTTTTCGATCAGTTGTCAGACTATAAGAAATTAAATAATGTTAAGCAAACGTGATTCCATAATTCACCTAAAATGCCTCTTCATAAGGCCTCCTTTGAATTGAAGGGTAGGAAAATCAAAGGAAAGGGAAGTGCAAAGGAATAGGAAGTCCTGACCGGCACGATCCTATGGGCAAAGGAATTTTCACCATTGCTTGTTTGATTGCAACGAAGGAAATTTAAAATGAAGCTAGAGCTCATGCTTTTTTTCCTGTGAAAACACACTACACCATTCCTATAGGATTTTTTCCTACGGGAAGCTATCCTTTGAATCAAACGTGTACTTAAGGGAAAATTCCACAGGGTTGAAATCCTATAGAAATCCTAAGGAAATCCTCCAAATCAAAGGAGGCCTAAGAGAATAGTCAATTGTCTGGAAATTTCTTAAACCTTAGCTGCATGTTAAGTGTTTGAATCAACATTCTTTTAGCCAATCATTTGTACATGTCATCCCCACTAATATTCATTAGTTATAGTATATTGTACTATATGCAATCTATCAACGTCATATATATGTTCTTTTAGCCGTACATCCACGTCACTATTATCTGTAGTCAAATACACAACAATTTCACGTCAATTGAATATAACCTCTCGACTATTATTGGGTTTTCTTATTTCTGAAAAATACTTCATATTTCATGTGTATTATATATTTTCATTTACACAAAGTTTTTGATAAAATTCCCGTGGGATATTTTTCTAGTATTAAGAAAATCATATTGCTTTCTTTTCAGTAGAGATGGCCCGGTTGAAGGGCGTAGGATTGGAGCCGCTATGTCTCCCTGAATTAAGGATTGACACCTTCGGTCCCAATAATAATGCTTCTAAAGTAATTTAAAAAATGATTGGAAATGACAACCAAAAAATGAGAGATCATGATTTTAATCCCCAGCTATGTATTTAGTTTGACAAAATTAAATAGGTGAACGGCAGACATTACCGGAATTTTTTTAATTTCTTCGAAATTTCGTAAATTTTCCCAAATCTGCGAACTTCGACCAGCTGAAAAATACCGGATTTTCGAAAACCTGCTGACTACTGTGAGTCCACCTGCTTCTGCGTGTGTTCTGCGCCAAAACCCCAATCCAACCACTCCTCGCCGGCGATGGCGACCATGGCCGTCATCCGCCGCGCCGCCCTCGCCTGCCGTGTACCGCGCCGCCTCCTCTCCCACTCCGCCGCCTCCTCCGCCCCTCACGCGCGCGCCTCTTCCTCCCTCCTTGGCCACTTCCACCACCCCCTCTCTAGTACGCAAGAGCCGAGGGCGTACAAGCACCCGCCGAGCGCCGCTCCGGCCTTCCAGCCTCTCACGGCGTCATCCCCCCGCCTCTCCCTCGACTTCCTCCCCGACATCTCCGACTTCTTCCTTTCCGACTCCCACCTCGGGCTCCTGCTCCTCCGCCACAAGGCCGAGGACCTCGACTTCCAAAAGCGCAGCTTTTTCGTCTGTGACCCGGTCTCGCGGCGCCACGCGCTGGTGCCCCCGCCGCCCTTCGATAGCTTTTCGGGCGGCGTGGTCGCCGGCGCCGCGCTCCTCTCCCGCGCCGCGGACGCGCCGGCCGGCCTCCAGTTCGAGGTCGTGTACGTCGCCGTCGACGCCGGCCGGCCGCGCACCTGGGTCGGCTCCTTCCGCGACGGATGGTGCCGCTGGAACGCGCTGCCGCGGTCGCGGGAGGTTGCCATCGACTTCGACATCATGAGGTTCGAGCGCATCTGCGTGCACGCCGCGGGGGGCCTGTACTGGCACATCCTCAACAGCCACTTCGCGCTCGCGCTGGACGCGGCGACCATGGAGCTCTCCTGCATGACGCCGCCGGCCACGCTGTGGGGCGACATGAGCGGATACCACAAGTACCGCATGGGCGAGATGCCGGAGGACGGGCAGCTCTGCGTCGCGTCCATGGAGGCGGACGGGCTGCAGGTGTATGTGCGTGGGAATGGTGAAGGCAGTGACAACGGCTGGGTGCTGGTGAGGCACACAGACATGCGGGAGGTGCTCGACAGGGTTCCGGGGCTGCCCAAAGACCTACTGGCACGCCATGCCAAGGTGTGGCTCACCGACATTGACGCTGGGCGTACTGGGAGGGTCTTCATCCACACGCGGGGGTATGGCAGCTTCGCGTATCATATGGAGACGGGAAACCTGGAGTGCCTTGCTACGGAGGATGGCTTGTCATATGGACGCCCAATCTTCGCCTACTTCTCGGCTCCAGATGGCTGCTCTGCTTAATTTCAGGTGATTTCGGAGACCTCCCTTAGTCCCTTCTTTGTCATTGTTTATCCATAAGATGATGGTTATATGTTCTTGCTGGAGTGCTTGTGTTGCAATTTGCATACTTGAATGTCTGAGCTTTAGTAGTACTCGAAAGATATGATCATACAATTATGTATACTTTTTATTGTGTTCTTGAAGACACTATGATTGACATTTACATGATAATGTGTCAACTTCATGACTTTGTTCGAGACGATCATCACAAAACTTCAGTGCCCTCTCCTCGCGGGATCAAGAGTCAACTCAACAAACAACAGCACTACTTCATGTTTACAGAAAAAACTTTATTTTTTCTGAAGTGGTTCTAGTTTCTGCGATAAATTGATTTTAGATATTACTGGTTTTTCTTACCAAGGAAAAATTGCATGTGTATTTAGTTTCTACATCCTTCTGTATGAATATGAATAAGTGAAGTTATTTTATCGTCTTAGAAACGCAATATCTGGAAGTTCTCCGAGTTTGAGGATGAATGGAGTTTGTTGTTTTTCTTGCAGCTGAACCTTGTAGCCTATAGTTGAATCGTATCCATTGAGTAGCGGTATCAAATCGCAAGATTTGTGTGCAACTAGTCGGATATGATTGTAATAATATTGGTTACTCAATAGACGTGGTCTTAAATGTCACAAGCTTGTTCTGCAGATGCTCTGTTGCATGGTAAAAATATGTACGTTTGAGTATAGTTTACTTTTGCAGTAATTAATGGATTTGGTATGCCTGGAATTTGGCATATTGCAGTTCGGTAACATGATAACCATATAAATTATGGTTACACTTGAATATTTGCAATTCTCTTTTCAGAAATAATCTATCTGTCTTTATAATTTTCTTTTACACAGATATAAAAGCAACATATGTGTTTTGCACAATGATATCTTAGCCTCTTTGGTTATACTCCTTACTACTTAGTTCCAAGTGGAATGCAGAAAGATCTCATATTCTCATGTGGTCCTGCGATTAATCATTTGCATTTGCACAGTAACACCAAACCTATATTTCCTGTTTTGGAGCAATCACGAGAATATTAATGCCCGCATATGGTCTCAACTCTGAAGTTTTTAAGATTGATATTGTAGTGTAGAATGTCCAATTCTTATTTCAACAAAGAAGAAACTATTTAATGTATACATAAAATAGGGGTATCACTAAGAGTTTACATGCTGTCTTGTGCAACTATATATGAAATGCCTCTATTGCATGATGGCTAAAGCATGTAGCTTTCTATTCATACAAAAAGGGATTATACTTTTCCCTGTGACAGTTTTTAGCATAATTGTGGACATGGTATGCAGCAACAGCATTTCTACAATTTTCCATATTGTGATAGGGTAACATCTAAAGTATTTCGTTATGTGAATGTACTTGAATAATTGCAATGGTCTTTCCAGAATTAGTTTGTCTTTGCCTTCAAATTTTCCATCAGAAGGCTGGGTAGATATAGTACTATTGGACATATCGGTTTGCACATTGAGCTTTAGCCTTTCTTTGTCGGTGATTTAATAATTTAAAAGACATCTTCATGAGGGGTACGGGTATAACTTCTGGCATAAGTCGAAACCTGTTTTTTCTGTGTTAGAGCAGCCCACATAGGTCGCAGAGACTGTTTTTCTTTTTTGGATAACGGTGGCGCCTGCACCATTGCATATGGTTCAAGTTTTCGATGTTGATATAAGTGCAGAATGTCAATCTTTTTTTTCCAATAATGAAGATGTTCTTATGAGATTTCGATTTCGAGTCATGACAATATGGGGGTTCCTTGAAGTATCCGATTTCTCAAGGATTGGACCGTGCAAACTGACTAAGACTTTGGTATTTTCTTTTTCAGAATCCGACTGAATTTGGTTCACAGTAGGGTAAACTAGCAAAACAACCGCATTTTTTTCTTGTTCTTGCTGTCTTGTTTCTTATGACATTGTGAAATAGTCAAGCAATCATCCATAATATTTTTACATTCACTGCCTATTGTTTGCTTGATGCATGGTTCATCTAATCAATTTTATGCTCCACAGGAATGCATAGCTTTGTCAAATTATGTTAGTCAAATGCTCATATATGTCACTATGGCACTGGATGAATAACTCCTGAAGCAATTAAAAGTTTGGTAGCTCTCAGTTAAGTTATCAAAACAATAAATCAAGATCATAAGAATTGTACACCACCTTGAATTTTGAATGTTTGACTAGCACTTTGTCATCCTTAGTGATGACAAGTATATTTCCGCAAGATTTTAGTCATTATGATTGACATTTTTGCATAATGAAATATATAAAGATTTTGGCGTGGAATGCTTATTCTTGGACAGGATAAGCACTACGAAACCATGTTTCCACTAGAATTGGTTATAATTTGTCTTTTCAGGGTACAAATCCCAATCATTTTATTATATGTCTGAACAGATACATGGTAAACAATCATCTTTGCTTAAATTTAAAATAAGAATTGTCATATTTCATTCATTATGAGTAGAACAATGTTTAATGTGAAAACTTTGTTGGAGGGGTGAAATTTGCACTAGTCACGTGCAAGAAGTATCATTTGATGAAGACTTGCAGTGTTGGATGATTCAGTGTGGTCAAATTGTGTATCTCAAGATGAATTATTTGCTGTTACTATTAGTGCAACAAACTTTCAGATTCTGAAGAACATACAGAGAAATGTATTGGCTGCAACTGAGCGTTTTGTTACCTGGTAGTTACATGATCCTCGTTGTGTGGAATCCGATGTTGCAGCCAATGTTTTTGAGAGGCGTTTGAATTTTAGAACCCACGTAAATGTGCTTGTCTTCCAGGTTTTAGTTACTCGCCAGTTTTTTTTCCATTAGTGGGTTGCTCTTCGTAATTATTTGTGTGTTGTATATGTCTGATCCGCTGGAAAGTTTGCTGATAGTTCTGCTCTTTTTATGATCTAGGGTGGTGACTACTGGCTGGTGACTTCAGAGGCATTGACACTTTTTTGTTCAAAGTCAGCTCGCAGGAAGCTCGTATGAGACAACGAAACTGTGGAGTCTCTACTGTCTGCTGCGTTCTCTAAGTACAATGTGGGCAACATGAATGAAATCCTGAAAACGGCAGGTTGTTTGCTGGTCCTTTGTTTCACAAGGATTGATACTGTGGCGAAGTCCTTATAGCTCAGAACACCAGCTCAGATTTTTTTGTTGCGACGAGTGCTAGATATCCCACTGAACTTGATGTTCTTCTTTCCTGACGTGTTACCATGTTAATCTGTGTTCCGTGTGATGGCCTTTTTTTTAGTTGGTATTCTGTGTCGTGATTTGCATGTTTTAGTTTGTACATACAGCTCACTGCTAGTTTGCTTAAGAGCTGCTCAATTTGACATGTACCGCTTAACTTTTTAAGAGACAACTCAGTAAAAAGATATGATGTTCCTGCAACACACGCTACCTGATTTATACAATCACAGTCGCAGGATTGGAAATCACAAGCCGGGGCCATCCCTCACTGTTCACTAGCAATTCATCTGTTTATGGAACAACCTGACCTGATCTCTTGGAATTGGGCCTCTAATGAACCATATTCGGCAACCTCTGTTAACTCATTGCAGTTTGAGGGATTTGCAACACTCATCCAGATTCCAGAAACGATCTCCCGCCTAATTGTTGGACGCACCGTCAGGACCCTAGCTAATTTCCCAATTCCTTCGTCAGTTTCTCTCAAAAAGAATTCCTTCGTCAGTTAACTGAAGATTGCCAGCGACAACAGACGGCTACAGAGCTTCAGCGACAACCGTGGACGATCACGATGAGAGGAGTTTCTAAGCTCGTTTTTGCTTGATTGTTAAAGTTTCTGTAAACAAACATGGAAGCTCTAAAAATAGCAGGCTTTGCCATGGTAATGTGCTATGGTTCTGTTTCTGTGCCTCGCTAGGCGGCAAACCCTGGCAAACTATGGTTCTTGTCGGAACAATAAGCAATTCCCTTCTTACTATCTAGGCTGGGTGATGGCCTGATGGGTGGCTCATAGGAAGCTCTACATCCGTTCTTATGTACGCGACATAAAAAAGTGTGGAGTCTCTACTATCTACTACATTATCCGAGTGTAATTCTGCAGTATTATATCTTGGAATCAGCAGGTTATGTGGGTCATTTGCTGGTTCTCTGTTTCACAAGGATAATAGTGTCACGGTAGCCTAATATTTGTCACGTTGGTGTTGAGTAATAGTTAGCCACTTAGCCCACACAACTTTGTTGTTCTTTCCTGTCAGCTCACCAAGTTAATCCTCTCGTCTAATAGAACAATTTCCTCTTCTTCTTACGTTGAGCTGATCGTATGATGGTTCAGTGTTCTAATAAAACATAAGTTTTCTCAGCACAGTTCACTGCCTCCTAAGCATCTTACTGTGAAAAAAGAGAGGTCATGTGTATGCTTCCACCAAGGGCAAGTTCGACAATTCCGAGTTACCGACATGCAAAATGTCATAGGAAGCATGCAAGCAAAGTAGAGAGTGAAACTTAAAAGCGCAGGCTAATCATAGCTCACAATACACTGATTGGCAACACAGCTAGAGTTTGCATCATCAACTGCCACAAGTTACAGCAACCATGTCCGATCAGTCATCACATACAGCAGAGTAGTTAAACCTAACTCCATCCACCTAGATAACTAAATGTACAGCAGGGGCCGTCCAAACACCTCACAGTGGCCCGAGGAAATCACCATCCAGCGTCACAAGGAGCTGAAACTGGCGATCTGCTTCCATCCAGCGGAATCCCATGACCTTGAAGCGCACGATGGTGTCCTTTTCCAGCTTCGAGTGTGTAAACAGGGATAGGATTCAACACACTTTGCATTGATCTCAACAGGGATACATATACCCGCGGTGCACACGACTCGTGGGTTTCAGTTACAGCGATCGTGTGATCGTGAGAGGAGAAGTGGGGAGGGATACGTGCGTGTCTGTACACCCCCCCCCCCCCCCCCCCCCCCCCCCCCCCCCGCGCAGCCGTGACGTCGCTGGAGGAGACGATTCTTGGCAGTCCTTTAGTCATCACGTCGGCGAGCTGTTGGCGAGTGGGAACATGGAGCACTCGGATGTCGCCAAGGGCAACCCGCTCGCGAACGAAATGAATGTCAAGCTCCACGTGCTTGGTACGCCGATGATGAACTGGGTTTGCTGACATGTACACCGCCGAAATGTTGTCGCAGTAGATCAGTGTCGCGGAGCGCACCGGACAGAGCAGCTCGCCGAGCAGCTGGCGAAGCCAAATGCACTCGGCCACAGCATTGGCGACGCCGCGGTACTCCGCCTCAGCGCTGGAGCGGGAGACGGTAGCTTGGCGCTTTGAGGACCAGGAGATCAGCGAGTCGCCGAGGTAGACGCAGAAGCCAGACGTCGAGCGGCGTGTGTCGGGGCAGCCTGCCAGTCAGCGTCAGTGTAGGCGCGCAGGGAGAGCGACGGTGATGCAGACAACCAGAGGCCGATCTCGGTCGAGCCACGGACGTACCGCAGCGCGCGCTTGATCAACGCTTGATGGCATTCGCGTGGATCATGCATGTGCAAGCAAATTTGCTGCACGGTGTAGGCCAGCTCCGGTCTTGTGATCGTCAGGTACTGCAAGGCTCCAGCAAGACTCCGATACGCGGAAGGATCAGCAACCTTGGGTCCATCGGCAGAGGGAAGCTTGCCGTGCGTGTCGACAAGAAGAAGCCGGCTTGGCCGCTTGGGTGCGTCGCACACGGATGCCAAAGAAGTAGTGGAGAGCCCTGAGGTCCTTCATCGCGAACTCGCCGGTGAGCTTGACGACGATGCGCTGAAGCAGTGCCGAGCTTGACGCCGTGAGGACGATGTCGTCCACATACAGGAGCAGGAAGGCCGCGTCAGCTCCGCTGTTGTAGGTGAACAGAGAGCTGTCGGAGCGCGTCGCGACGCCGATCGAGGCGAGGAAGCCGGCGAACCGAAGGAACCAAGCGCGTGGGGCCTGCTTCAGTCCATAGAGCGATTTGGACAAGCGGCACACGTGATCGGGCTTGTCGGGGTCGACGAAGCCGGGCAGGTTGAAGGCAGTAGACCTCCTCGGCGAGGGTGCCGAGGAGAAATGCGTTCTTCACGTCGAGCTGATGGACGGGCCAGCGGCGCGAGGCCGCCAGGGTGAGCACCGTGCTGATGGTGGCGGGCTTGACCACGGGGGAGAAGGTTTCGCCGTAGTCGACGCCGGGGTGTTGGTTGAAGCCGCGGACCACCCACCTGGCCTTGTATCGCTCCAATGAACCATCTGCACGTGTTTTGTGGCGGAAGATCCACTTGCCTGTGATCAGGTTGGCGTGAGGAGGGCGAGGGACAAGCGTTGCCGACGAGCACCGCGAATTCCTCCTGCATGGCTGACAGCCAGTTCGGGTCCTTCACAGCACTGCGAACGGAGCGCGGCAGCGGCGACACGTCGGCCGATGTCGTGGTGGTGGAAGCGACGTTGACGTAGCGCGGGTTCGGCTTGAAGATGCCGGCCTGTGCGCGGGTGACCATCTGTCGAACAGGTGGTGGCGACGCAGGCAGTGGCGAGCCGGACGAGGAAGCAGAGCCGCCCGATGAGTTGTCGACGGTGGTGCTTGAACTCGAGCTGCGCGCGAACGAAGGTGATGCAGGGGAGCCGGCCGACGATGAGCTGACGGCCGAGCTGGAATCTCGCGGCAGCACGCGCGAGTTGGCGGACGAGGTCGGTGTAGACGCCAGTTGGGTCGGCCCAACATGCCCAACCAGATGTGGCCCAGCAGCGGTTGGGCAGGGGCCACGATCTCCACGAGTAACCTGCACGGGAACAGAGAGGTGGTCGTGGTCGCCGTCAGCTGCAGGTGCCGGTGGAGGGCCGGTGTCGACGAGCGCGGCGAAGGGGAACACATCCTCGATGAAGTGGACGTGTCGCGAGGTGAGGACACGGCGAGACGCCGGGTCGTAGCAGCGGTAGCCGCGATGGTCCGGCGAGTAGCCGAAGAAGACGCACGCGACGGAGCGGTGCTCGAGCTTGTGGCGCGCCGTGGCCTCGGTGTTGGGGTAGCAGAGGCAGCCGAAGACGTGCAGAACACTGTAGTCAGGTGCAGTACCAAGGAGCAGCTCATGTGGTGTGTGTGGTGCAGAGGTGCGGCACGGGCGGCGGTTTAGAAGGAATGTGGAGGTGCTAAGGGCCTCGACCCAGAATTTTGCAGGTACTGAACGTGAAACATGAGGGTACGGACTCCATCATTCAGTGTGCGCAAGATGCGCTCAGCTTTCCCGTTCTGCTGGCTTGTGTATGGGCAGGAGAGGTGAAGAACAGCGCCATGTTTGGTCAGAAGAGAGCGAACAGCGAAGTTATCGAACTCACGGCCGTTGTCTGTCTGAAGAGCGAGGATGGGGCGCTGAAACTGTGTCTGAACGTAGGCATAGAAATTCGAGAGGACAACAGCAACCTCGGATTTGTGGCGGAGGGGAAAGGTCCAGACATAGTGCGAGTAATCGTCGAGAATGACCAAATAGTATTGAAATCCAGAAATGCTTACAATGGGGGATGTCCAAACATCTAAGTGTAACAGTTGGAAAGGAAAATAGCTAATACTTGACGACGACTCGAATGGAAGACGAACATTTTTGCCAGTTCTGCAAGCATGACAGGAGTGCGAGCTGGACTTGCTACATTCAAAGGGAAACGAGCTAGACACACTACGGAGAGCGGCGGCGCCGGGTTGGCCGAGCCGCTGATGCCACAGGTCCACGGTTGCGACGGCGGCGAAAGGACGTCGTGGTGCAGGTGCGGAGCCATGCGACACGGGTAGAGATCGCCGTCGGAATCACAGCGCAGGATCACCGCCTTGGTTCGGATGTCCTTAACAGAAAAACCGAGAGCGTCAAATTCGACAGAAACAGGATTTTCACGGGTTAGTTGTCTAACTGAAAGAAGATTTTTGATAAGGGAGGGAGAGAGGAGAACGTTGCGTAATTGAAGAGGAGAGGTTGTGGTGATAAGCGAGCCCGTGCCTGTGTGAGTGATTGGCAAGAGACTACCATTGCCGACAACGATTTGAGTAGGAGAACGAGAGGGGCGAACAGTGTGTAAGTTACCGGGGTTCGAGAACATGTGTGACGAGGCGCCGGTGTCCAGGAACACGTCAGACGGGCTGCTCGAGGACGATGGTGGCGCGGTGGAGGCTTGGAAAGCGGCCTGCAGAGAGCTCATGTCCAATGGCGTGGTGGAGGAGTTGGCGCCGGACGAGCCCGCCCCGCTGAACAGGGGCATGCCAGCGCCGGGCGCGGGGTAGAAGCCGTGCTGGGGCGCGGGGGCGTCGTGTACTGCGGCGCGGCCGTGTACGGAGGCGCGGCCATGTACGCCTGCTGAAGCGAGGTGCCGCGGGGAGCGCCGAGCAGACTAGCGCCGGGCGCGCGCCAAGCGACAGGCCAGGCCTGAACCAGACCAGTCCAGGTTTTGGCGCCAGGGGCCGGCGCAGGGTACGCGGGCGGGCGCGGAGCAGGAGGAGCAGTGGAGGACGACGCGCCGCCGTCCGTGTGCGCCTTCTTCTTGCCCTTGCCCCTGTTGCGGCCGGAGTTGGAGCCGGAGTTGCCCTGTCCTGGGGGCACGCCGTAGGGGGCCGCGGACGGCACGGGGCCAGGAACGGGCGCGGCCGGCGCGCGCGGCGTAGAGCGCGTGCGCTGCCTGCTGACGCGCAGATTGCTCCGCGCGGTGCTCCTCCAACATAAGGAACGACCGAGCCTGCAGAAAAGACGGCAGAGGAACACGGGAGGTGATGTGTGGAATGGCGGCGTGGTACTGCCGCCCGAGCCCGCGGATGAGGTTGAAGACCTGCTGCGTCTCCGAGACCGGCTGGCCCAGGTCACGAAGCTGGTCGGTGAAGCTCTTGAGCCGCGCGCAGTACTGCAGGATCGTCATGTCGCCCTGCACGGTGGCGTGCTACTCGGCGTCGATGTACACGGCGCGCGAGAGCTGGTTGTCGCGGAAGATGGCGGCGATGGCCGCCCAGACGGAGGCAGCCGTATGCTCGGGCTGCATGACGACGTCGAGCAGCTCGGGCGACACGGTGATGTAGAGCCAGTGGGTGACGCAGTGGTCGACCATCACCCACTCGGGATCGTCGTCGTGGCGAGCGGCGTTGGGGTCGATGTGGGCGCCGAGGCCGAACTTGCCGATGACAGTGATGAGGAAGCGGCGCCATTGCGTGTAGTTGCCGGCGGCCAGATCAAGCGTCACAGGGACGTGCGATCGGATGGCGACCGTCTGGAGCACGGACGCCGGGAAAGCAGCAGGGGGTGGCGCGGTGTTGAGGGCGCGGATCGGCGAGCCAGGCGGCGTGCCGTCCGGGGAAGACGCCGGCGTCACCATAGGGTTGTCGAAGGAAGTTGCGGAAGCGTGAGAGAGGGGCTGCGAGAAGGGATTGAGCAGATCCTCCTCTGATACCATGTAAACAGGGATAGGATTCAACACACTTTGCATTGATCTCAACAGGGGTACATATACCCACGGTACAAGCACACGACTCGTGGGTTTCAGTTACAGCGATCGTGTGATCGTGAGAGGAGAAGTGGGGAGGGATACGTGCGTGTCTGTTTGACTAGGTACAGTTTGACACGCACGGACTCTATGGTTCAACAGAGTGGCCCTTCATGAACATCGGGTTGTCACCGCCAATGTACTTGTACTCGCTCATCAACTTATACGACAGAAAGATGTTCTCTATCGGTCCAGATTTGAGGAACACGCCATGCTTCAGGATCTTCTCCACACAGCCGACCAAGATCTCACCCTTCATGGGCTTCTGAGTGATGCAGGTAAATGTGACCGGGAAAAGAACATCTCCAGTCAGCTCACGAACTTTCCCTTCAGATATCGCCTTCAGCTCATTGACAGCGATGTACTCCCTCCGTTCCAAATTAGATGACTTCCATTTGTCCACATGCGGATGTATCTAGACATGTTACAAGTATAGATACATCCGTATGTGCATAATCTAATTTGGAACGGAGGGAGTAGTAGCCATGGTCCTTGGAGGCCTTTCTGTTTGTTATGTCCTCCAGAAGACGCACAATGACAGACTTGCGGAGCAACAGACCCTCGGGGTTCAGCTGGTCAGGAGAGATCAGCACATTCCAAGACATCTCCGCCTGAAGGAAAACCATGGTTGATCACCTGTCAAAAGTCAAATTTATACAAGTCAGCATTTTATTGGTGCATCAATCCTTCCCTGAATATCATAGAGGCACATGCTTAAGGAATTACAGGGCATGGAAACTTAAAATGCATTTCTTCTGCTACGGAGCACATACACTTGCAAATTTACTGTCCATAAACATGCATAAAACAAAATTAGGAGAAATGAATGGAATAGTAAAGAGTAAAGAATGTCAGCAATAGTGCTTTTATTTCCTAGAAATAGACTGGATGGCCATGGTAAAATATCATAGACACATGCTTCAGGGAAGATAAACTAAAAATGGCATTTCTTCTATTATAGACATACAATTGCAAATTTACTGTCCACAAACAATTAAAATTAAATCAGGAGCAACAAATAAAATAGATAAGACTTAAAAGGGAAAAAATTCAGACTATGGTGTTTCTACATTTTATATTAACACCATTATGCTACAACAACATATTAGGCATCTACACTAAAAGCTCAATTTACAGATTTTTTTTCTTCTAATGTTCTACATTATATATTCTCCGTTTGCGCACATCAACTATGGAAAAAGTGAAATTATGGTCAACTTATATGAATGTATCAGAAGAGTTTTTTTTTTTTGCGAATCATGTATCAGAAGAGTTGTGCTACAGCATTCTTATATGAAAACTTTGCACAAATCCCAAAATCACATAGTTAAGTGAAATAATTCCACGTTCTGTTCTCATTGCAAAGGGTGGTACCGCATTTCATCCGCACAGGAGAACCAAGCAATCAAACACCTCTATGCACAATTAGCATATGCACTGATGTACCGGTTTTGGACCCCATGCGGCCTGCACCGTGTATAAAGAAGCTTGTTCATCCTATTTCATTTGCTTACTCGCAACTCCGCACAAGAGAGGACATCTCTCTTGCAGCAGCCCGTATATGTGGAAAGATGTCAGAAATTTATCGTCATCCAGAGGCCCCAAGTATTATCACTACTGGATTCCCATCATCAATTAGGCGAATATTAACAGTGGGATATATCCTAATATTAACAATGGCTGTTAACATACTGGACATGACCTAATTAATCTCAGCTGCATGTCTGCTCGAAACTTTGTGCAACACTTAGTTAGAAGGGCATAATAGCATTTCTACCATAATCACTTGATCATGAAAGAAAAGGAACCAGTATATGCGATAACCAGGTCCGTTACAGTATCAATATGCTCTCAACACCGGTTAATTGAGAACCAAGCGCTGGCTTTGTGGCTAGAGCTCATGGTGGGTGCGTGGCCGAATTAAACGGGGTGCTATCTGCGTGAAAAAACGCTGGAGAGGTCTCATTTTCCACCTAACAACATACAGTTAAGCAAGCGATCCATCCCCCTTTAGCCACATTTTCTAACACCGGTTAATTTGCTGAATGAATCTCGGGGATGAGATAACTAGCAACAAAAACATTCCTGATAGAAGCAAAGCACCCATATCATCTAGCCTGACCATGAAACGTTTCAGCTTGGCTGTATAGCCAAACGCCATAAATTTCAAGACAGAATTTTTGGACCCTCTACAGTACTAAAATGTTCCTGGTCTACAACGCGAGATTTTGTTAGATACTCGAATCTACAACGCGAGTAGATCTGTAGATGGATCCTCGCGAAGAATGATTCGGGTTTGGTTGCAAGCATTCAGCAAAGAACGACAACTCTCGGTGTTTAGGGGAAATACCTAGGATTTCAGAATTTAGGTTTAAGAAAGGGAGAAACGGAGAGGTTTAGGCATGGGGGAGGCGGATAACTGACCGCCGCCGCTCACCGGCCGTGCAGACTGCAGTGCCGCAGCTCTCCCGCTAGTTCGCGCCGCAGATGGCCGCCGGCCGCCGCTGTGTCCGGAGAGACAGAGAGAGAATGAGAGCAGAGCAAGCAGTGCAGGGCATCTCTTGAATGGGTGCTTATAACTTTAAAAAAAAAACATTAGGGCGCCGAGCTGCAGGTCGATGTAAATAATGCGTTGTCATCCTCCTTTTACTTTCTAGATATTTTCAATTTTCTGTTTTTCTTAATCCGTACATATTTTCCAGGCCATTTCTAGAGAGAAAAGATGAAGATCATGTTTTTGCGTGTGGAAAAAGATTTCTTTCACCCCATCTCGCGATGATCTGGCCGACGAAGAGGATACACCTTTTATTCTTTGCCTGCGGATGTGAGGCAACAAGTTCATCCTCTCCGGATTTCGTGAGCATCTCCATATGAACTCACTATCGTACTCATCGTGGTGTGGAAGAGGATATCGAAAGTTTCGAGAGAGATTAGAGGGGCCACATCTTAGGGTGCTAGTAGAGGGATAGGGGTGGGGGAGCGAATAGTCGCTTTGGAGCTCGGGCGACAAGGAGCACGATATTGATTTTCTTTTAAAACATTTCAGAAAATTCGAAAAGAAATACCTAGCCGTAGCCAACTACACGCACTACGAATCTGGAAAGTTTCATTTAAAAATACACTGTATTTTTTAGCTTAGCAAAAAAGACAAATCGAAAACAATTTAGATAAAAAAAAGTTGAACCGTACATGCCCCAGATCTCTTTTTTTGTCTTTTTTGCTGAGGCTAGAATACATTGTATTTCACATAAAGACTTTGTACCAAGCTTAGTGCATAGGTTTGCCTAAATCATGGTTTTTTTTTTTTGAATTTTTCGGAAACTTCAATTTAATTAATTTTTAAATTCGAATATCGTGCTCTCTCGCGCCCGGGCGCCATATCGCCGCACCAGGGAGCGAATAGTCGCTTATAAATAGATCAGAAAATATAGTTCTTGAAAATATAGTCGATTGTCTGAAATTATTAAACATTATCCACATTTAGTGTTTGAATCAACATACAAATATCCACATGTCCAATACACTACATATGTTATGAGGAATCTGCCAAAATCGGGCAGATAGATAGACTCCTTTCTTGTTGTTGGAGAGCAAAAAACTAAATAACTTAGACATGTTATCTATTAATGGCACACAAAGAAAATAGTTTTGGTTTCTATTTAGTAGATACGGCCAAGCAAGAACCCGACAAGTGTGGCTAGAGCCTCCTCTTTTCTCTATCGCATCTCTCTCTGCCCTCCCTCCCCTTGAGAGTCGCTCCTCTCCCTCTGCCCCCTCTCCTCTATCTCTATGGAGGGTCTGTCGGCCGAAATAGTGGGAAGAGGGTGCATGTCCCTTCTGTTTATAGTAGGTGTAAGGTTTGGTTTATGTCGTGTATTGGACTGGGTGAGGTCGTGTTGGAGCTGCTACCTTGTTGGCGCCTGATGGCGGTTTGTGGTTGGATCTTGTTGTTGCCGACTCTCCATGACGGGGATGGCGACTGTCGGTGGGATCTGGTGAGGCTCCCCTAAATAAGCGTGATGAGGCTCGGGTCTGGCTCCCTCCCGATTGATCTAGTTACCTTGGTGGTGATGGTGGTGTGGAGCCACCGAATTTGCCGCCTCACAAGGAGGTTTCGCTCTGGTACCCTGGCGTTGTGCGAATTCATGCTCCCGTGGCAGGAGGTTGAGAATGAGGAGCTCCGAGTTGACTCCTTCAATAAGCGTCGGCATCCCTAGTTCTTCAGCTCGCGCGGAGTGGTGTTCCTTTTGGCCGGCCTCGGTGTCGAGGGGTTGCTCTATTGCAACTGGGTGTGTGTATGGTGCCGGGAAATCTTGGAACCTGCGACTCCTATGACGGTTTCCAAGTTGCGACGTCGTTTGGCCATATTCGTGACCAGACGGTTGGCCCCGCCATTTCTAAAGAGCGGATGTTGTTCTAGTTTGTTCTTCATCCTCTAGAGGATCTTCTCCTGCCTCAGTGCGGCACCGTGCGCACCTAATTCCCCAAGTGGCTTTGTCCCGGGTAGAGGCAGGAGCGGCCATGCTTGGAGGCTGCTCGTAGTGGGGCGAAGACCTCACTTGATCGCGCTTATGTGGTCTCATGTCGGGTGTTCCGTTTAAATATTAAGTGCCTAGTTACACTTTTTGTTTTCTTGAGGTCATTTTTGTAAATGTATGCCCAACGTCGACATAATGTAGATTCTAAATCCTTCGAAACCTTTTCCCGTTCCAAAAAAATTAAGAAAACGGCCAAGTTGTTGTAGGTGCAGAATTGGAGTTGCCATGTCTGTCGGAACTAAGGATTGACCTTCGATGATGTTGCTAAACGAAAAGAAAAAGATAACGCTTTTGCTAGCGCTCGGTTAGCCGGGAATTAAGCTGGCGCTCGGTCAATTCTCGTGCCGTGCAAATCGAGATGGGGGGATAGAGGAGGTGGAGCTCCTTGACGGAGACGGCGACGACGCGGCTGGCCGCGGCGGCGACAGCGACGGCGAGGGATGGAGAGAGCCGGAGCCGCCGACGTTGCGGCCGCGGCGGAGATAGTGGAGGCGAGTAAGAAACATAAATTTGGGGGGTGGGGGTTGTCGTGGCCGGAGAAGATGCCGGAGACTTGCCGGATTTAGAGGGATGGCCGGGGGTAGCGGTGGACCGGCAGAGGAGGAGATTGGGGCAAGGGGCGGCGAGGCGTCGCGGCAGCACGCCGGCCGCGGGCGGGGAGGATGGCGGTTAGGCCGGCGGCTGCAGCGGTGGGTCGCCGGAAGAGAGGAAGAAAGCCAAGGAGGGAGACGACCCAGTGATACCTTAGGTCTCAGTCGACCGAGCACTAGGCGCGTCCAGATAAAACAGATTACAACCACAACCTTAGCTTTAGTGTATTGATTGAACGGCTACGCAGGTCATGATTTTACACCCCAACTCTATTTTGATTCTGCCAATAGATAAACTAGAGAGTTTACGTAACCATTTTAAAAAAAAAAATCTTCAAAATTTCGTAAATTTCCCTAAATCTACAAATCTCGCCCTGCAAGAAATAGTTCGAAAATGAATCATTTAATCCTTACATAGACAAAGTCAAAATGCAGCCACAATTCACAATTTTTTTTTTTGAATTAAAGGGTGAGCTTTATTACTTAGACACCAGCGTTCTTACAATCAAGCATGAGAGCATCCAACACGCAGGAAGGAGCTGCCCCATGCAACACACCACACTCACGCTTGCCTAACTGCGCTAGCCCATGCGCAACTCCATTGCTCACCCGGGGGATCTTGCACAGCTTCATTTCTGGGATCATGTTCAGGAGGGATTTCGCTTCCAGAAATAAGCACCAATGACTCGACCCGTCTCTTTCAGCAGAAGATAGCACCTCGATCACTCTTGCACAATCGGACTCCAGAACACCAGAGTGCTGAGGATGGGCCGCCAAGTAACGGAGACCATCCAGCACAGCGAGAACTTCAGCTTCTTCTGCGCTAGCACAAGATGTGAGAGACTTCCATTCAGAATAAAGAACCTTGCCGTTTGCATCCCGGACAATCATGCCGATGCCACCGGACGCCGAGGCAGCATTCCAACCAGCATCTACGTTTACCTTGATCCAACCAGTGAGAGGAGCATTCCACCGAGAGTTCTCAGCCGCAATGACCACATCAGCAGGAAGAACAAGAGGAGTCACCGGTGCTTTACCGTTACTGACCGGGACAGGCTCCTTCTTCCCCAAGGACTCCCTGTAGTTCTGAAGAAAAGAAATCGACGCCTTAATGGATGCCTTGCCATCACCATGGACCACATTGTTGCGGTGATGCCAGGAGCGCCAAAACAGGAAGATCACTTTCGCCCTCATATCAGCAGTGACACCAATGAGCAGGTTAAGGAACCAGTCCTTCCCAGTGTACCTGAGTGTCGCTTCACTTGGTAGCTGCCAGACGTCCCGCATGCCGAAACGAAGGGCATGAGCGAGCGTGCAGCGAACCGTGGCATGGTGGGCATCCTCTTCCTCTCTACCGCAGACTGAACAAATCGGAGCAATTTTCGGGATGCGACGGTGCAGACCTTGTGCCACCGCCAGAGAATCAGTGGCAAGGCGCCAAGCGAACACACGCACTTTCTGCGGCACACTGGATTTCCAAATGAGGTTCCAAATGCTTCTTTCGCCAGCTGGTTCATCGCTGCACTGACCACGCCCCATGTTCAGAATCTTGGGTTGCAGACCAAGTCGGTATGCACTCCGAACCGAGAACACGCCGGTCGTCTCGGGATGCCATGCGAGGAAGTCATTTGTTTGTCGAGATGGCAGCTTGATTTGCAGGATTGCATCAGCATCATGGGGATAGCAGTATTTACGGATCAGAGCCTCCTCCCAGCATCGCGACACTTGGTTGATGAACTGCGAAACCCATTTCAGACGGCAGGTCTGCTTCATGCTAGAGACCTTCCGATGATCAGAGCGCGGTATCCAGTTATCACGCCAGAATTTCACCATTGATCCGGAGCCAATACGCCATATCGCGCCCCTCTTTACCAGCTCGAGCCCGTGGATGACACCTTGCCAAGTTGCAGACACATTTTGGATGAATGCCGTGTCGAGGAGATGCCCAGTAGGGTAGTACTTAGCTTTCAGCAATCTCGCACATAAACTGTCAGGAAACTGAATCAAACGCCACGCCTGCCGCGCTAGGAGGGCCTGGTTGAAGATCTTGAAATCTCGAAACCCCATACCACCAGAAGATTTTGGTTTGGTTACTTTGTCCCAAGCAAGCCAATGCATACGCCGGCGATCATGCTCATCCCCCCAATGGAAGTCCCTGATCAGCTTGTTCAACTCCTCAATAAGACCGGCAGGGAATTGGAAAACACTCATAGCATATGTCGGAAGAGCCTGGAGAACAGCCTTTATAAGAACTTCTTTTCCCCCGCTTGATAAATACTTTTCAGTCCAGTCACACAACCGTTTATGAAAACGTTCCTTCAGAGATTGAAACTTGCCCTTCTTCATACGTCCTTCAGGAACAGGAAGCCCTAGGTACTTCTCCTCGAAGCTTTCTGTTTCATACTTCAGCAGCTCCTTAATCTTTGTCTGAACATGATCCTCTACCTTCTTTCCGTACATGATTGAACACTTCCCCAGGCTCACGAGTTGGCCAGTCCCACGCTCATATTTGTCAAGGACATTCGTCACCACCGAAGCTTGCTGAACCGAACCTTCAAAGAATAAAAGGCAGTCATCAGCAAACAACAAATGCGACATGCCCGGGGCATTGCGGCATATTTTCAGTTCCTTCAACCTCTCAGATTCAACTTCCCTTTGGATGAATCGAGACAACCCATCAGCTACCAGCAGAAACAGGTAGGGAGACAGCGGGTCGCCTTGCCGCAGGCACTTTCGAAGAGTGAAGTTTCAGCATAGTATAGTAGTGTGTTCATTTAAGTGAAGATTAAGGCAATCGACTAATGAAAGACCCAACAGTGGCAAGCTAATACAGACAGAGTTCACTTGTTTGTGTGCGAAGCTTCCGGAAGCTACCAAAACCTGCAATCGCGCGGCGCGCAGCACAGAAGCCCCAAAACCCCAATCCAACACTCCTCGCCGGCGATGGCGACCATGGCCGTCATCCGCCGCGCCGCCCTCGCCTGTCGTGTCCCGCGCCGCCTCCTCTCCCACTCCGCCGCCCCTCACGCGCGCGCCTCTTCGTCCCTCCTCGGCCACTTCTACCACCCCCTCTGCCCGCAGGACCCGAACGCATTCCGGTTTCCGACGACCACCGCGCCGGCATTCCAGCCTCTCACCGCGTCCTCCCCGCGCCTCTCCCTCGACTTCCTGCCCGAGGACCCCGACATCTTCGACTTCACCCTCTCCGACTCCCACCTCGGCCTCCTGCTCCTCCGCCAGAAAGCCGACGCCTTCAACTCGAGCAGGCGCAGCCTCCTGGTCTGCGACCCCGTCTCGCGGCGCCACGCGCTGGTGCCCCCGCCGCCTTTCTGCCGCCTGTCTGGCGGCGAGGTCGTCGGCGTCGCGCTCCTCTCCCGCGCCGCGGACGCGGCGGGCGGCGGCCTCCAGTTCGAGGTCGTGTGCGTCGCCGTCGACGGCGACCGCCCACGCGCCTGGGTCGGTTCCTTCCGCGACGGATGGTGCCGCTGGAACGCGCTGCCGCGGTCGCGGGAGGTAACCATCGATTTCGACCTCATGAGGTTCGAGCGAATCTGCGTGCACGCCGGGGGGGCATGTACTGGCACATCCTCAACAGCCACTTCATACTCGCGCTGGACGCGGCGACCATGGAATTCTCCTGCCTGCCGCCGCCGGCCATGATGTGGGGCGACATGGATGGAAACCACAAGTACCGCATCGGCGAGATGCCGGAGGACGGCCGGCTCTGCATCGCCTCGCTGGAGAAGACCTATGGGCTGCAGCTGTGTGTGCGTGAGAAGGCGGTGACAACGGCTGGGTGCTGGAGAGGCGGATCCCGATGAAGGAGGTGCTTGACACGGTGCCGTCGCTGCCCAAAGACATCCCTGTGCGCCACTACAGGTTGTGGCTAGGTGACATGGATGCGGGGCGAACAGGCAGGGTGTTCATCAACACCATGGGGTACGGCAACTTCTCATACCATATGGACACTGGAAAGTTGGATTGTTTGACGAGGGAGGATGGCATGACATTTGGACACCCCATTTTCGCATACTCTTCTGCTCCGGATAGCTGCTCTGCCTGACATTCAGGTAATCTTTCCAACTGAAGTTTTAAAGGATCCTACTTCATGTGTGGATTACTCATTTGTACCACGGAATTATTTCCAACTGAAGTGCTAAAAGGTTCAAACCTGTGTTTTGAGCAATCCACAGAACTGGCAATGACATTGGTCTAAGTTTTGGACTTTGGAGGTTGATTGAAATAGTGCAGAATGTCCTTATTTTGTCCCAACAAAAAAGTTTTTTTTTTGTATCAGATTATAGATGTGAATTTGACTAGGATTGGACCTTCCATTTTTCTTTCATATTCAGAAGCTACAATGTCTAGATCACCAGCGCATATTGTTTTTAAAGATTTATATTAGGATGTGAAATCTCTTTCTTGAACACCACCATGCAATTGTTAGGTTATTTGCAGCCCTAGGTGTAACACTCTCTGGGGATAAATGAAGTTTTTTGTTATCACTAGTTATGAGTTTTTGGATGAGTGAGTTGGCTTCCTTCTTGAAACTGAACTCTGCACCTTGTATTCTAGTGGCATACAGAGAGTCAGAGAGTACAGGTATCACTAAGAGCTACATGATGTCTTTTGCAACTGTCTATGAAATGCTTCTTCATGGCTAAAGCATGTAATTCTGGTTACAAACAAGGGGGTTGTAATTTTTACTGTCAAAGTTTAGCATAACTGTTTGACATGGTATGTAGTATGTCTGAACATGAGCCTGATGGTAAGGTTAACTGCAGATCAAGAGCGACATGTGCTCTCTCTCTCAAAAAAAAAAAGAGTGAGATGTGCTTGAAACCTTGGGTACATATTTGTGTGGTCTATAAATCTTTCCAATTAAAATGTGAACGGATCCTCATGTGTGATCCTTAGTTGAACCATTTGTACCGTAAATCCCAACATGTTACCTGTTTGATAAAAGGTGTGTGTTATAGTGATTTTTTTTTGCTGTTTGATACAAAGTGGGGAATGTCTGTTTTGAGTCTTGACGCACTATAAATCTACATGAAGCTCTTAATCAAGCCATGTCACCATTTTTGCAATTTAAAGAGACACCTTTCTTAATTTATATACCTTTGGGTAATGCACATGAGTGGTGGTATGCACTACTGAAGTTATCCCGTTATCACAATCGGTTCGATCGTTTCTCAAATTTTCTTAGTCTTGCAACTGAACCTTTTTGCATTTGGTTACTGATAGTATCTAGAGAGTCGGTAACCGTCTCTCAAAACACAAGCTAGCTATTGACCTCCTTGAGTTGCACCACTACAGGAGATTGGTTTTCTTGATGGTTCAAATGTATCGTGTTTTCCATAATATGATTGAGCAGTGATTACACAGTTGATTTAATTTGCTGGAAATTTGCCATATTGTGATTTCAACCCTGAAATCTTGTTGCACAATTCTGACAAAAAGATGGCTATAGCTTGTTACACATGACAAAATTGAGCAACATAACATAGGTCATTGTCGAATTTTAACTTTGTCCATGTTACCTTTAGAATGAATATAGCATTTCCAGTTAACTGTGTCATCCTCTCAATCACACCATATGTACCATAAACCAGATGTGTTTCCTTTTTGTAAAAAGTACCGAGAAAACTCAATGCATGTGCACATGGTGCAATATTTGGAGTTTGATACATAGTGCAGCATGTCAATTCTGAGTCATGGCACAGTAGAAATGTTGCAGATACTCAAGCCATAAAACAGGTTATAACTTTGGTTTATCCCCATAAAAGGAGAATTATAACGTTGAATTTGGCTAGGGATGTACTTATATCTGGTCCATTGAAGTGACATTGTTTTGTCATCTCTAGGAATTAACATATCTACATGGTCATGGTAAAAAGGAACATTCTGGTGCCATTGCATTAACAGATTTTAGTGCTTAAAGAAGCAATTTTCATAAGCATTGAACTTGTTTCTTTACATAGGGCACAAAGTTCAATTTTTCCTTGGAAGTTTTACTAGCAGATAAAGGAGTCGGAACATTTTCATGTGTAATCTTTTTGAAATATGGAAAATACTAGCATAACAAATTTTCAAATGCTGAAGAAAATATAGAGATACATATTGCAGCAGCTGCAAGTTTTGTTACCTTGTAATTACATGAACTTACATCGCGTGGAATCCGATGGCGATGTTGCTGCCAATATTTTTAGCGGCGTTTGAACTTTAAAAACCACATACATGTGCTTGATCTTCCAGGTTTTAGTTACACGTCAGTTTTACCATTAGTGTGTTCCTCTTCATAATTATTTCTGTGTTGTCTATATCTGATTCACTGGAAAGTTTGCTGATAGTTATGCTCTTTCTTATGATCTAGGGTGGTGACTACTGACTGGTGGTTTCAGAGGCATTGACACTTTTTTGTTCGAAGTCAGCTCGGAGGAAGCTCCACGTACGTTCTTATGCGTGAGGCAATGAAATGTGGAATCTCTACTGTCTGCTACGTTATCTAAGTACAATTTGGATGACATGAATGAAATCCTGAAAACATCAGGTTGTTTGCTGGTCCCGTCTTTCGAAAGGATTGATACCTTTGCGAACTCACAGTATCCTCATATGCGTTGAACCATGGCTCACAGGAGCACCAGCTCATGCCCTTTGTTGCAATGAGTACCAGAAAGCCCATTAGACAGTGATGTTCTTTTTACCTGACGTGTTACGGTGTTAATTTGTGTTTCTGTGTGATGGCGCCTTTTCTTTTGAGTTGCTATTCAGTGTCGTAATTTTGCATGTTTATCTCACACATACAGCTGAGCGTAGTTTGCTTTAGAACTGCTCAATTTGACAGGTAGCGTTTAAGAGATAATTGTCTCTGCATGTACTGCTTCGAGGGTCAGATGAACTACTGGTAATATTGTAATATCTTCCATAGGGTGAATTTACCAAGACCAGGCGACTAAATGACAACCTAACTCGAAAGTTGAAGAGAGATAGGAAGTTATGGGGATGCATGCTCTGATTAAGAAACAGGATGTCAGAAGTTTATTGACCGGGGAAGTTCTGCTGGAAAACTGAATGTGAGAAACAATGATGCTAAATGTTAGCAATTGTACAAAGACCATCTCATTTATATCTTATATCTGTATGACAGCATGCATGTATAATCACCATTAATTACAAATAGGGAGCTAGTAACAATCCTTTGTTTTGCAACTTAGCTACACAATTTAAAATAATGCTAACAATACCAGGGAGGCGTCCTCCTGGTTGAATAAAAGAATTGAAAAAAATTGTGATGAACATATACAAGTTTTCGACATACGTACCAAGTTTCGCGGTGAATGATATTCGTAGTGCTATGCTCCTTGTAGAACTGATGAAGTCATTCAAATAAATCGGCATAAAAAATTCTGATGTGTGATCCTGTATTTAAACCATGCATGTATACTGTATATCCAAAAGTTTTTCCTGGTCTTAAAATGTGCAGTGAAAAAACTCATGATCATGCTATATTGCAGTTTTTGGAGCTGACACAAACTAAACTGGAAGACACCCCACCATTATTCACTTTGGTTAAAATTTGAACGTTTTCTGCAATATCTGTGACTATGATCCGTAATTGTGCTAGTTGATATGCCTGAAATTTTCCATATTGTCTCTGAAACCTGAATGTTTATTATGCTGTCAGATGGCTGCAATTTATTCTTTCCAGTGAGAATGCTGGGAAGCTAATGTAACATACGACACTCGTCGAAGTTGTAACTTGCTCTTCTATGCTACTTGTAGAACCGATAAAGTCGTTCAAATAAACCGCGTAAGGATTCTGATGTGTGATCCTGTAACTAAATCGTATATATTGTATATCCAAAAGTGTTTTCTTGTTTTTAAAATGTACTCAGAAAAGTCAATGATAATACATATTGCAATTTTTGGAGCTGACACAAACTTAAGCATGTCAATTTTGAGAAAGGACTTATGGCACAGTAGATATGTACAAGCTACTCAGCTGTAATTAAGTACTGTATAACTTTGTTATCCTCCGGAGAAAGAACAGTTTATAAAAAATGCATTTTGTGTATCCTATCATCTGTTTCACATAAGTGACATGGTCAAGGTATATACCATTGTAATATGTAACATCGTTGTTTTATCCTTTTAAAGGAAAACAAATATCTTACTGGTAGAGGTATTAGTAGTGTTCCAAATCTTCATTTTCTCGAAGGAGAGATGTGATAGGCACCTGAACACCTTAGAACTGATGTATGCCCCTTGTAGAACTGATGAAGTCATTCAAATAAATCGGCGTAAAAAAATGATGTGTGATCCTGTATACCCAAAAGTTTTTCCTGGTATTAAAATGTACAGAGAAAAGACTCATGATCATGCTATATTGCAATTTTTGGAGCTGACACAAAGTAAAGCATGTCAATTTGAGAAAGGACACATGGCACAGTAGATACGTACAAGCTACTCAGCTGTAAATAGGTACTGTATAACTTCGTTATCCTCCGGAGAAAGAACAGTTTATAAAAATTGCATTTTGTGTAGTCCTATTTTTCTGTTTCATGTAAGTGACATGGTCAAGGTAATGTAACATCATTGTTTTGTCTTTTAAATGAAATCAAATATCTTAATCGTAGAGGTATTGTTAGTGTTTCAAATTTTCATTGTCAGGAGAGATTTGTTATGCAGCTGAACACCTTAGAACTCACTCACATCTTATTACATTTTAGTTACATTTTCTTTGCTAGGTGGAACCATATGGTGCTGCCAATATTCCGGAGGGGTTTCCCATTTGATCATTCCATACAATGTATTTCCTTTCGAACTTCAAATGTCACAATAGATGTGTTTGATCTTCCAGAGTTTTAGTTAGACACGTGAACCTTTTGTATTTTACATGCTCCTTTTCATAATTTTTTATGTCATATTTTTTATTCACGGGAAGCATTGCTGATTATTTATTTCCTTCCGATCCAGGGTGGTGTGGCGTAACTACTGACCGGTCACGTTGAAGACACAAGCGCATTATGGTTTAAAGTCTGTTCACGTGAAGCTATAAGTACTTTTTTTTTACTTATGCATGCACAATGAAAATTCAGGGTCTCCAGTGTCTACTACATTGCTCCAATATAATTTTCGCAACATGAAATCCTGATAATAGCATGTTGTGTGGTACTGTCAGGTTAATGGTTCCAAGATTCAGAATGGTAATACTGCCACAGTACCATGTTATTGGCCACAATGAGTAACAGTTAGCCATTTAGCCCATACAACTCTGATATGTTCTTCTTTCATACCATCTTACCATGGTTGTTTGTGTGTCCTGTCATGGCACACTTCTTTGTTAGAGTGGCGTTTAGACTCTTGGGAGCATTTGCTCCTGGCTAAAAATGTAATGTAAATGCATTTTAAAATTTCAAAAACAATTGAACAAAAAATATCGCATCCAACATTCTATGTGTTCGCTAAGTGGTTTCACGAAAAACGGACATTTTTGTGCCGTGTGTAAAAAAAGATGAAATTCGGTGCTAAAAAAAGCCTTTTCACGAGCCATATTTTTGTCTTTTCACACAAGTCACAAAAATTATCGGTTTCCCGCAAAACTTGGTGTAGTGCACATATAATGTCGAGATGTACACGTTAAATTTTTGTTTGGATTTTTTGTTTGATATTTTGAAATATTTTTCTGATGGCCGGAGCATATGCTCCCATGTGCGAAAAAAGAATTTCCCCGCTTTCTTCTTCTTTTGTAATGGCGCACTTTCTTTAGTTTGTTCACATTTGTGCAACATTTGTGCTCGGTGGCGGCGACATCGACACATCTTCCTAGTCTGGGCAGCACAGTCTCTACGAAGCGCACTGTCCGCGGGTTTTAGTCTCTGGAGGTTTTTTGGGGTGTGCTCTGGTGATTGTTTGTCCCGCGGTCGATGCAGCGGTTGGAATACTCTTTTTTTTTTTTTGACAAACTGGGGTTGGAATACTCGACCCAAGCCTCCCGGTGACGGGCCTCCCTTTGCTCCGGCAGAAGTTAGACTCTATCTTTATATAAATTTGGATCACAATAAAACAACACTATTTAGATGCTGATTAACTACAGTTTTAAATTTTGAATTTGCGGCCAAAGCTGATGCTCTGCTACGCCGCTAGCGAAAGGCGAGGATAGAAGTGTGGCTTTTGTGAAAGGATGGAGCGGCAGAACACAAAAATAACCATAAGGACAAACAAATTCACGAGATAAACGTTAGACGAAACTATTTCATCGAAATAGGGCGCTATGCTCTGCATCGTAGCGCCCTAGGCTAAGGCGCTACATTGTTGGTTGAGTAACGCCCGATTGGAAGGCGCGATACGCCCGAGTGTTTTCAAACTTATTATACTAGTGGCCTTGCACGTGCAACGTCTCATAATTTATTATAATATAAACACGTCTTTAAATCTATATATGTTTCATTGAGTTATTTTACCAAGTCAGTTAAATTTGTTTCACCATGCAAAGCTGAAATCAGACCAAATATCTCGAGTGAAGTACTTCATTGTCTCATTCCAGTTAGAATGGTGATATAGGAAGTGGGTGTTTGTTGTTTTTCGGGATTGTTGATATAATTTATCTTTTGATTGCTTGTGAAACTTATGTGAAGTACACAAAAAAGAACATAACAACCTGTCAAAATAAATAATATAATCAATTATGATCAATTGAATGAAAATAGTCAGACCATGTATATATTTTTTATTTGTTCCCCTTTGTAATAGCAGTTAGCCCATTTTGATTTACACCATTTTGATTTACATATTGCAAACGCAAAATATAACGTGCACATGTTTAAAACTGGGTTAGGTTTTTTTTAGCAAAGGAATTTGGCTAGGTGAACAACACCAGTTGCAACAGCCAAGCCTAGCTCGGGGAACACATTTAACTGAAGAAAAAATTGTCATGTCAATGTATGTCTCTTATGTTCTTTTCCATCTCCTTTGTACGCGTTATTCGTTGTTAATCCCTTGCTCCCATGGTCAATACACTATACACAACTGTCTCCTCCCTTCCTACATAGTCTCAATGCTTCCATGCTCGGCGAGCCGAGGTTGCGCCGGGCGGCCTCCACGACCACGGTCATGAGCACCTCGCTCGTCTCCCCCTACAGTTGCCTCCCCGCGTTCCTCCGCCGCCTCGCCATTAAGCTCCCGCCTCGACGGCCTTGTTCCACCCACGGCTTAATTCTCACCTGCCTCCGTCTCCGGTCGCCGAAAAGCCCGAGGATGCGCTCGAGCTCGGCATGCTCGCTGGCATCATAGCACTCGGAGACACGGGAGTCATTTTCACCGAATAGTCGGCCGTGGCGACTGCGCGTCAGTTGGCTCCATAGCACAGACATCCTCCTCCCGCAGTACAAATGTGCATGCCAATAAAATCGGAGAAATCTGAATTAGCTCTCTACCTATCTGTGTAAGTATCTCTTGACTTGTATTTTTATCGCGTTGTTGCAGGACCATCTCCACTAATTTGGGGTCCTGTGCAGAATGTTAAATACAGCCTAATGGATGAAAATTTAAACAATCAGTATGTTATTTTATTTTGATTATGTAGCTTGAAAATGATTATTTCTTCAGGTATGTCACTCACTAATGCTTAATTTTACCGTATCCAAGTACCGGGGACGCGTCCTCTAGCTAGCAGCCTAGCAGCACCCATATCCACGTTCGGTAGTTTTTTAATGTAGTTTCTGTTTTAGAACCACGTTCGGTGCTATGGTTTGTCCTTGCCGTCACCTGGGTGCGATCGCGAAAACGGTTTTCATGTAGTCCGTGAGGTTTTTCATGTACCATGAAAAAAATGAATCTTGACCTCTTTGTTAGCTTGCATGCATGGCTGTCGCCCTTCAATTTGCAGCCACCGTGAATGGTGTGGATCAGTAGGTGGACGACAATTTGCATGCCCAGAAATAATAAAAAACAAGAGAACAGACCAAGGAATTATTTTGCAGTAGTAGTTGATTAGGGCATGTACAATAATTGATAATACAATCTTAGTTTAAACCCGCCATGTAATATGATAATAAAAAGATAATGTACAATGGTTGATAAGGCATATCCTAAAAATATGGTGATATATTTTTGCTAAGAGATATATTCTCTTAGCTAAGAGAAGACAAAGCTCTTTTTTTTCATTTCTATCCTCCAACTCATCAATCATCCTATGTGACACTGCTAAGATAAGACCATTATACATGCCCTTAGCTGCTATACCAAGGCAAAGTGTAGACGGTGATAATGCTCTCTGTACCGACATGCTCTTTCTGCGGCCCGCCTGAACCGCACGAATCGTCAAACGAGAAGGGCCTGAAATCCGATTTTTTTTTCGGTTGGAGTACGAGTCCATCAGGAACTTGGTTCTCTCGTCTCCCAAACTCATATTTTTCCGATACTTCATCGGTGGCAACTCCAACACGAACTCCGTTCTGCGCCGCGCTCCGTCCGCGCACAGCCAGTCTATATAATCATCCATCTCTGCTTTCACAAGCCACAATCCCACGAAAAAAAGCATCACCGACCATCAACCACCTCTCCGGACTCCGGTTGCAGTGTAGCGGCAACATCTGCTCGCCCCGGTTCGATCGCCCGGCCATGGCACTACTGGAGTCCAGCACGCCATACTCATCCTATCTGCCAGGAACCCTAGCGTCAACCAGTCCGGCGGTGGCGAGGATGATGCGTAGGTGGAACTACAAGGAGGGCATGGGTCTCGGCGCGCGGGGTCAAGGAATCATCGCCCCGGTACAGCCCGCCACGCAGCGCTGCCACCCGAACGCCGGCCTCGGCTATCGCGACAACCCCTACGACAACGGCCTGCAGGACACGACGGTGCCACCGGCGGTCGTCGAAGACGAGCTGTGCCGCCGCTTCTTGGCTATTTCACTGGCCCTAGATCTAGAAGTGGAGTGCTGCGACAAGACCATCGCGCTGCTGCGCGACATGACGGCGCAAGGGAACGACGACGGTGCCCAGATGGCGGACGCCCTAGCTACGGTCGTGGCGTCCAGGAAGATGTTCAAGAGGAGTCGCACGCCAGGGACGTGGAGAGCCACGCTGCCTTCTTCCATCAAACGGTACATCATCGACCAGGTACTCGAGCCGAGGCTGGTCGCCGACGTGCGGGAGTGGACGCCGTCGTGGGACGCGGACTGCCATCGCTGGCTGCGCCAGTGGATCCCCCTCGTCGGCCACCTGCCGGAGAGCCTCTACGACGCCGTGGAGAGCAAGATAGTCGCCCGCGTCGACGAGTACGACATCGTCGCGCCATGGAAGAAGTACATGGATCGGAAGCAGTGGCGCAGGTTCACCCGGCGCCACGTCCTGCCGAGGCTGACGCGCCTGGTGCGAGAGCTGAGGATCACGCCGCCGAAGCAGATCGACCCCTCGTTCCGCACGGTGATGGCGTGGGCACCTCTCGTTCCTGCGCGGAAAGTGGCGTCGATCCTTGAAGAAAAGCTCTTCTTCGACAGATATGAAGGCGTGATGCGCCACTGGCTGGAGTCCGGCGCCGCGAAGCCGTCCTTGGCGGAGGCCGTTGCGTGGTGTACCGGCTGGAAGAAGCTGTTCACGCCGGAGCTGCTCGCCGACCAACGCGTGCTCGCGCGTCTGGATGCCGTCGTCGCCTTGGTCGATCATCGTGAAGCGTAGGATCTACGACAGTCTAATTTGTAGCCTTTGTTGGTAGTCGATCGCATGCATCGGCTCTAATTTGTCTTGTAAATTCGTGGTTAACTAGGAACAGCTATATCATAAGAGATTAGATGGCTAGAGCTTTGTTTACCTGGTTGATTTTTGTATCCACGCTGAGTGATCATTGAGTTGTAAACCTTAAAATTTGATAGTATGCAATAAAATTGCGGAGGCTGTGTGCATCATTTTGATGCAGATCCGCACCCCCTTTTCTAAAAAAAAGGAGCAGCTATTTGTAATGCAATGGTGTCCATGCATGATGTGAAGCCTGTGATATACATACCGAATTTCCAAACTGTATCCGCACTCTGCACTTACGTGTTTGATCCCTCCCCAATTCATTAAACCATAGAGCAACTTAACCGAGAAGTGGTGTGTATTGTCCAAAAAAATTTAGATAAAAGGCATTTTATTGATGCCCAGCTTTGAGTTAACAAAGCAGGAGTTCCAACATAGGTTCATTACGACGCTGCGGCATACAGCTTACCCAAGTTAAGATTGTTGCGGCATATAGCTTCGCCAACATAAAGACCTAGCGCTAGGTAGGGGAGGAGCTCGACGTCTCAGCTACACGCGAGCAGGGATGCAGGACACGTGAATCTCCTTAAGTTTTCCGACCAGCCGGCTTGCTCCCACTTGGTCCAGCGGCCTGAGAAGTGGAAGCCACGCATGCATAAATAGCATAGTTTTGGAAATAATGTCAGCAGAGTGCTTGATAGGCTTTCTTTCAATGGCGAGCTTATTTCTTGCTCTGTCCAATGAGAGAGCAAGTGGAGAGAAAATTCTACACTGCTTCTAATTCTTGCTCTCCTTCGTCAGACGAAATGTGTTTCATAGGTATCTTCCATTCACCGTTTTGTCAGACATATATCAATATTGTTCATTGGAGTTTATGGTACTTGCTCTAAGGATTTCTTACCATTCTGTAAGTGTATGACTAAGATCATATATTCTTGTACCATGCAAACAAGTAGTTTCGAAGCAGATCATATATTCTTTTGCCCATGGAGTGCTTCTAACATCGTATATTCTTGTAAATTGATGTTTTTCTCTTAAACAATTTCCTGCACACATCTCTAGTAATGAAGGGGGAAGCACTCTTTTTTGGCGGATCGCCTGGGCTTGCTATATTCCTTTCTGAAGATTCTTCTGAATCAGAAGTAGAAGATGATTCCAGTAAAGAGATTTACAAGGGCATATGGCGCCAAGGGCAAATCTGGGCCGTCCGTTTCGGCCATCCGACGGCCCAGATTCGTCGTTGACCGCGGACGAAAATGGACTTGTCCACAACGAATCTGGGTCGTCGGATGGCTGAAACGGACGGCCCAGATTTGCCCTTGGCACCATATGCCCTTGTAAAAAACCGTTTTTGGATGATTCTGGGTTCTAGGTACTCAGTAAGGTCAAGTTGCTTCAGCAGATCAGATCAACTTTTCAGCATTATCAACTGTATTAAAATCATCTTTCTTTTTTCCGAAATAACTGTTTTAAAATCATCATTTGCATTCCCTAAGCCGGTTTTCGTTTTCACATTCATTTGTTCACAGACTTGCTTTGGAGCTGCATTCTTTGCTTGGCATAATGCCACCTCGGCTTTCCTGCGGTACTGCAGCCTGGAAAGTACTTTGATCGCCAAATTTGTTGAAACAATTCAAAAGATATTGATTGGTTGATAGTTTGGACCATGAATGGAGTGGTCTGCTCGCCAAATTTGCCTTTTGTCGTGAAGGCCATGTGGGAAGCGTGGCTTTCCTTTCGTGCATGAGTCAGCCAGTGGACGATGGCTGCCACGGGAGGGCCCACAAATATACTGTCCACCGGCTACAGCCTGCAACCCTGTTTGACTGTCCAACTGCCTCCTTGTTGCAACTCTGAATACACGGGGGAAAGCGACGAACGAGCAGGAATGAAGAACACAATTCGGTTTCATATCATTGATGTTGAACTATTTTTTATTTTTTTGAAGGAGGGTAGTACAGACCTGCGAACAAACAAAGAAAACAGAAAGAAAACAAACGCAAAACCGTACAAAAGCGCTCAGATGTTGAACTATATTGTGCTAATATTGTTAGATAACCTGCCCTAAGAAGTAGCAACAAATTTGGTCGATTGTCAGACTATAAGAAATTAAATAATATTAAGCAAACGTGATTCCATAATTCACCTAAAATGCCTCTTCACAAGAGAATAGTCAATTGTCTGAAAATTTCTTAAACATTAGCTGCATGTCAAGTGTTTGAATCAACATACAGGCAACTATCCACATGTCCAATTCACTACATATCTATACTTACTATTAAAAGAGCAAACATGTTCGGGATACATTAAATTTGATCCGTGCAATATTTGATCAGTGCTCCAGATCGCTCCAATGTTTGACAACTCAACACACCTTTTCGTTTTGATGATAATTACACATATTGCCACCGCTAATAAACAAACGGTTTGTTTCGCGAGCGCCGGTCACCATGTCTTTTCAGCCGAGCGCCACCGGCCAACTCCGGCCTAGCCATGCTGACCGCGGGCAAAGGCGGCGGAGATACCTTTCTCCGTGCAGCTTCTCAGCCACGCGGCAGAGCTTCTCGACCACAGCCGGGCGCGTCATAGGCTCATGGCCATGGCGGCGGAGCTTCTCGGCCACGGCTGGGTGCTTCTCGGCCACAGCTGGGTGCGTCATGTCCATGGCGGCGGACCTTCTTGGCCACGTCTGGGTGTGTCATGGATGACGAAGCGGAGATCGGATCCAATACGAACTGCCTTCCTCGCCCAATACTCTGTTGTCCCGCCCCATCTTCTGCTCAAGCAAGCCTCCCTTGTCGAATCACGCAGGGAAGCACGAGCCAGCGTGCGGCCAGAGCCTGTACGAGGCGACCAGCAGATGTCTTCAGGACGAGAGCGTGCGGCCAGAGCCTGTACGAGGCGACCAGCAGATGTCTTCAGGACGAGAGAGCCTGCACACGAGGCTAGCGAGCTCCACGAGCAGACTTTCTTCACGTTCGTGTCATCCTCTGCCTCTTGATCTTAACTTCTTTAGGATGCTATATTGTGTTCCTGTCCCACGCCATATCGAATACCGGCCGCTCCCCTCGACTGGGCGCGACGTAGACCCCGCCGAACCACTCCCGCGCGCGAACGCCGTGGACTGGAGGCGGCGGCCGTCTCAGCAGTGTCATGGATCTAGGTGTTTCTGAAATTCTCCTTTCAAAATATGAAATTGTTGAATTTGTTAAAACTTGTCACGTTGATGTATGTATCTGAAAAGCTGATGCCATCTAGACTACTGCTATTACTGTGAGCTGCTTTCCCACTCCCTGCACAACCAAGCACAATTGTGAGTACTGAGTACAGAAGCATTACTGAAGATGATCTGAGTACAGACAGTGTCTACTTACATCAGCTGTTCTTCAAAGTACTTTGTGTGGAGCTCGTAGCACCTGTTCCGGGACTTGAACCCGTTGAGGGTGCACTGGGCAGTGTAGATGGCCGCTGCTGCCAGCATGGACGGCTGGAACTTGAGCATGTCGTAGTGGTGAAGTTAGGGACTTCTAAGGTGGCCCGATCTTCACGGATTGACGGAGGATGTGGACGAACTCACGCAAAAACACGAAGAACATGAGGAAGAACACCAAGAACACAAGAACACACATGATACAAGAACCGTTTCCCTTACCGATCGGTCCAACCGGCCCAATAGAATCCACACGAGGGTGGGAGATCGGCAAGTAGATACAAGAAGGGATTTTGGATGGTTGTTTCTCCAACGGTCAACCAAACCGCTCCAATAAAGTCACCCGAGGATGAAAGATTGGCAAGTAGTCAAACTACAAGTAGAGGTCTTGAATCCACTAGAGGGATCTTCTCCACAAGGGGAGGAACCATCCCCACAAGGGGAGGAAGGAGACCATCTTGAGGTGGGGAGCACAGCTCTACTCTAATCTCAAAACATAGTCTTACCTAGATCTGAGCAAAGGGGGTCCTATATATAGTGTTGACCAAAGGGGTAGGTGGGTGGATAAGATTACAAGGCACAGGGGCCTTTTCAGCACACAGGCTCGCCCACGCCGGTAGTACCGGGCTCGTTGCGGTAGTACCGGCAAGGGAGTAGTACCGGGCTCCGGGGCGGTACTACCGGGACAGATCAGCCGCGGGTCCAGTAGCTCCTGAGAGATGAGGTAGTAGACGCGGTAGTGGCCCGGTAGTACCACACCGGCAAGTGGCGGTAGTACCGGGGCGGCAGGACGCGGTAGTACCGATGCAGGTAGTCGCTCCTTCAGGTGACACGTCAGGCGGCGGGTCCGGGCGGTAGTACCGGGGCGTGTCCGGTAGTACCGCCTGATGCAGTTTCTTCTTCCTTCTCCTCTTCCAAGCCTTGCGTCTTGGCCATCTTCCCGTGGACTCGTAACCGTGGTGACACACCTAGAAGTGTAAAGGGAACGATGGTCAAGTAGTATACCATTCAAAAGGGTCGGAAGTGACTTCTCGAAGAGGAATGAGTTCACCTTTGATGTCCATGGTGACTTGTGAAGTGTTGGCGTGCTTGGCATGGTGATGGTCCTAGGTTGGGCTACATCATCCCCCCCCCCTTCAAAAAGAGTCGTCCTCGACTCTTGCTCGTCATCACCATGGCAAGGAGGTAGATGTGTAGACCTTTCCGTGGGGTTCACCATGTAGTCGTGCTCAATGGAAATGATGTGGCACTTCTTCAATGTCCATTCGCCTTTCAAGTAACCTACAAGACTCACAAGGAAGACGAAACAACACTCAAAGAGTCGCCAATTCTTGAGGATCATCGCATGAGTGCTTATGTAGAAGGAAGTCACCTTAGCAAGATGCAGATGTGCTCTTCTTGCAAGATATTCCGTCATAGGAATGCGTGGTTGAAACAACTAATGGAGGCTCATCCAAAGGTACGACCTACACATCAAAGACCAAGCAAACCATGTGTGTGCAAGATAGAGTAGCATATCATCAATGACATGTCCATTCATGTTCATTACACCATTAGCACAACACAAATATGTGAAAGGCAAAGCATATGCAAGGTCAATGTGCAAGCAATTTCTCGAAACATCCTCAAAATGTGGGAACACAAAAACTCCATGAAAATGTGAGAATGCAATGGTAGCTATCTCTTTTCGTACCATAGGATCATTATTGCACACAAGGCATTGGAAAGAACAATTTGTCATCATCCTTGATGCAATAAGAGGAGGATTTGGCAAAAACACAATATGAAGAATGTTCAAAACATCAACATGGGTGCCAACAAACCATAGGAAAGAGCAAGTTTTCGAAATATTTGTTGCGACACCAAATGTGTAGAAACCAACACACTCATGACAAGACATGTTCAAAATGTCATTATAGTTGCAGACAAGCCATTTAAAAGAACAATTGTTCATCATATTTGTTGCAACACATAAATCATTCACATAAAAGATGGGAAATTTGTCTTGCCATAGGGGAAAGCATTATCACAAACATGTTTGCAAACAAACCAAAAGCAAGAGAAATTGTTCAACTTGTTTGATGCAAAACATGGGAAAGAATTTCGAGTTGGATTCAATCCACTATTCACATGTATGCTCTCAAGAGCTCGTATTGTCAACTCATGCTCAATAGAGGTTGACATTATCATGCGTTTACCGGCACACACAAGACACCATATGAAGAAGTTATGTGCACGGTATATGAACACATAATCCATCATGAAGTGTCTCTTCATTTGCACATCACCAACCACACAAAAATCAATTGGAAAATATGACACATGTGGATGGTCACTATGCAAAGTGAAGGATGGAACAAGGTCCATAAGAGAAAATGAAACATCTCCAAAATGTGAGAAAGCTATGGGGGCAATCTCATTATCAAGCATTTCAACATTAGTGCAAGCAACACATGTGAAAGAGAAATTGTTCAACATGTTGCAAGCCACAATGGCAGAAAAATAGAAACATTCATAACAAGGCATGCTCATGGCAAAATCATCACAAATAGGTAATTCCGCTGATCAACATTGGTTTCAAACAAAGTATCACAAGGGAATAAGAACGAATCATATGTGACATCAATATAATCATCCATAGCATGCAAGCAATCATAGTTCATCATGTCCACTAGTGGGATCATGGTCACATCAACACCCATACCTTGTAGTCCCGCTCATGTGAAGTAGGTGTTGAAGTAGTAGTCGCTTCCATGTAGCCGACTTGTCCATCTTGAAGTAGACATGGGGTGGCATCATCATCATCCTCCATGTACATCTTCTCCATTTGAATCATCATTGTGTCTAGGAGTGGCGTCTCATCATCCATGGAACCTAGCACACAATGAGAAAACACACTAGAGGTAGAGGTTAAGTTGTTAGAAATCGAAATAGCCTCACAAGACCTATCAACTACCTCTCTCAACTCAAGTGGTGTATCACTCATTCCCTCAAATTGAAAGCACTCAAACTCACATATGGTGGAGTCACTCAACTCACTTTCACTCACACTCAAGTGGGCTAAGTGGCTCTCATTCTCACATGGGATTGGTACCATCTCATAACTCAAACACATGAGGGTAGGCTCAATGTTCTCATCTCCATACGCCTCCAAGGTTGAAGGGAAATCCCATGCTCAACCTCCTCAACCATCTCGCCTCCAAAGGTCAATGCCATAGTGTAGGCATCATCACTCGACTCCTTTGCCGAAGGGAAAATCCCATGCTCGGCATCTTCACTTGGTGCATCAACCAAAGTGATAGCATCATCCATGCTCGCCTCCGTGGTCGAAGGGAAAATCCCATGCTCGACCATCTTCTCACCATCTTGGTCACCAACTTGGCAATCCCACATCAGTGACCTTGGCCATTGCATAGTGGGCACAAGAGATTGGGACATTCTCGTGGGTCATGGTCTTGGCCTTGGCAAATGTCGCATATGAGGTCTTCATCTTGCCATATGGGGGCCAATGTGGTGGTGTACTTGGTGTAGGGACCATATCATGAGAAGTGCTTGAGAGGGGCGTCGTCTTGGTTGTGTCCTCACAAGTGTTGACATGCTTCTTGCGGCGTCAACGTGAGCTTGACCGTTGCTCGAAGAACTTGTCGATGTCGGCCATGAACTCGTCAACAATAGAATCAACACTAGAAGGAGGCACCATAGGATGTGCACTTGCCGCATCTTGGATGTAGAGGTTGCACCTTGAACTTGGAGTGTAGGCGTAGGTGCCTGATGGCGTGGTGTCCGTCTTGACTTCTCCTCATGTCGACGTTGACGCTCTTGAGTGGAAGGGTGTCGCCGAAAGTCGTTCGGATGCTTCTTCTCATGTTGGCATCGGCGTGCTTGTTGCTTTGGTGACCTTGTCTTGGAGCTCCCACTCGAACTTGGTGATATGTTCCGAAGCTTGGCGAGTGTTTCCATGTCGTCTTGAAGCTTAGACATGTTGTGGTCCACCGTGGCATCTTTCTTGTGGCGCCGTGATGAGCTAGAGGGCCTTGGCTTGGCTTGGCCTTGTCGATGCACTTCTTGGGGCGCCACCTTGTTGTCGATGTAGAGTGTTGAAGCTTGGCGCTCTTGGCGATGTCCTTCTCATGACGCCGTCTTGAAGTAGATGGAGAAAGGCGAAGCTTGGCACTCTTGGCGATGTCCTTCTCGTAGCGCATTCTTGAGCTTGACCCATAGTAGGTTGTGCCATGACGCTTGGTGGTGCCGCTCTTGAACATGGTGGTAATGGGGTCCTCTCCTCTTGCATGTTGTCGAAGTCGTCGCACATGCTACAAGAGTGGTAGTCGTAGACGTTCTCCACCATGTCATCGGAGTGGTAGTCGTAGTAGTGGCGGTCCACCATGTCGTTGTTGTCGAAGTCGATACCATATGTTGAGGCATGTGAGGGAATTTGCGCCTCATTGTCATTGGAGCTTGTGTAGTTGGAGTCGTGGTAAATTCGTATGTACTTGGAGTCGATACCATATGATGAAGGTTTGTCGACGTCGTGGTACCGCTCCATGTCGTGGACGCTCGTGGAGTCGTAGTCGGAGTAGTCGTAGTCGGAGTAGTTGTAGCGGAAGTCTTGGTGATGCTCCATCATGTCATGGGGGTCATTGTCGGTGTAGTAGTCGTCCCCCATGTCCTCAAAGCATGAGGCATCATAGTACATGTGACTCATCGTGTAGTCCTCCTCATAGGCTCCATAGTTGCATTCGCTCTCCCTAGACATGTCAACTCACAAGACAAGTGTATATATGTGGAGTGGAAAGGAACTAGAACACAACCTCTCACCTTGTAGATAGTATTGGACGTCGTGGACAACCAAGGGAAACGATGACAAAGTAAAGTGTTTGTGTTCAAATATCCAAACCAAACTCCAAAACACACACGGCTTAAAAGTTGGATAGGAAGGTTTGGTAGGTGGAAGCAAATTGAACCAACCGGAAACCAAGATATTGTAAAGGCAAGTAGAGAACCACGATGATCACAAAGCAAATACGAGTCAATCTCAAAAGATAGGAATGTAGTTCAAGGAAACACACGCGTGGAGAGATAAATGGGACTCAGGCAACCAAGAAGTGAGCTAAAGAACCATATGATCCTAGCGAAGACTATAAGCTCGTGTTGCACAAGTACAAGGAGAGCTACTAGCTCGATTGCAATTTATTTGGTGGGCTACAAGATTTGCACAACAATGCACCACCTACAGATGTTCATCGAGCTTGCGCTTCCTACAAGAGATATGGCAAGTGGTGTTTCTTTCTTTTCTTTCTTTCTTTTGATTTGGCACTTTTTGCTTCTTGCTCTTTTCTCTTTTGCTTCTTTTCTCTTTTGCACACCCACTTCTTTGATGCCAACACAAGATATATGATATATGAACTAGCGCATGTACTTTTGCTCGGAAACTACACGGTGCAAATGTGCAAAGCCCAAGCAATCATAAAGAGCTGGCCTCAATAGGACATGGTAATCGCAAAGATGTAGTGTGGCTCACAAAGGAATGGCAAGGGGTAAAGATTGGCGATGTTATACCTTTCGTCGATGTTCTTCACCCTTTGTTGTAGAAGCTTCATGCTTGCCCACGAATTTTGGTGATGGTGGATGATGGATCTTCCGCAATGGTGATGAAGGCCTTGTCCGTAGCTTCGAAACGAGCCAAAGAACACCAAAAACGGAGTCCAGAATCAAAAGATATGACCAAAACCGTTTTCTGAAAATTCCAGTTTTTAGTAAGGGTGGTAGTACCGCACGTGGTCCGGTAGTACCGGGTCGGGTCGCTGTTCGTGCCCGAGACGCGAAAATGCGCGATTTGGGCGGAAAAACGGCTCGAAAATGGCCAAATCGAAGGGGAAATCGATGGAAATAGGCCATGGGAACGCAAAGGAAGATAGATCAACAAGTATAGCAATAGATCTATGGATCAAAACCTGCAAATACGCACTCAAATCTCAGATCGATCCAAAAGCAAATTGGGTCTATTTTTGGTGGAATTTTCAAAATTACTCAAAATCAAAGAAAAATTTGGTGGATTTGGGGGTGGAAACACAAGTCAAATCTGTGGCAACCATGCTCTGATACCATATGGTGAAGTTAGGGACTTCTAGGGTGGCCCGATCTTCACGGATTGACGGAGGATGTGGACGAACTCACGCATGAACACGAAGAACACGAGGAAGAACACCAAGAACACAAGAACACACACGATATAAGAACCGTTTCCCTTACCGGTCGGTCCAACCGGCCCAATAGAATCCACACGAGGGTGGGAGATCGGCAAGTAGATACAAGAAGGGATCTTGGATGGTTGTTTCTCCAACGGTCAACCAAACCGCTCCAATAAAGTCACCCGAGGATGAAAGATTGGCAAGTAGTCAAACTACAAGTAGAGGTCTTGAATCCACTAGAGGGATCTTCTCCACAAGGGGAGGAACCATCCCCACAAGGGGAGGAAGGAGACCATCTTGAGGTGGGAGCACAGCTCTACTCTAATCTCAAAACATAGTCTTACCTAGATCTGAGCAAAGGGGGTCCTATATATAGTGTTGACCAAAGGGGTAGGTGGGTGGATAAGATTACAAGGCACAGGGGCCTTTTCAGCACACAGGCTCGCCCACGCCGGTAGTACCGGGCTCGGCGCGGTAGTACCGGGCTCCGGGGCGGTACTACCGGGACAGATCAGCCGCGGGTCCAGTAGCTCCTGGGAGATGCGGTAGTAGACGCGGTAGTGGCCCAGTAGTACCGCACCGGCAAGTGGCGGTAGTACCGGGGCGGCAGGACGCGGTAGTACCGATGCAGGTAGTCGCTCCTTCAGGTGACACGTCAGGCGGCGGGTCCGGGCGGTAGTACCGGGGCGTGTCCGGTAGTACCGCCTGATGCAGTTTCTTCTTCCTTCTCCTCTTCCAAGCCACCGTCTTGTCGGACTCCATTCCTCTTGCGTCTTGGCCATCTTCCCGTGGACTCGTAACCGTGGTGACACACCTAGAAGTGTAAAGGGAACGATGATCAAGTAGTATACCATTCAAAATGGTCGGAAGTGAGTTCTCGAAGAGGAATGAGTTCACCTTTGATGTCCATGGTGACTTGTGAAGTGTTGGCGTGCTTGGCATGGTGATGGTCCTAGGTTGGGCTACATCACGTAGTCGACGAGGCTGAGCTCAATTATATGAAGTAAGACAGCAGCTCTAGGGAGAGCTGTAGGCTCGGCACTTTTATGCGAATGAAGTATGGAGACTCCAATGAATCAAGGGGATTTGTGTGTGCTTGTTCTGTTAAAATTGTTCGACCTGGATGGAAAATGATGTGTGTATTGTACAGAAGAACTGAATCCTCGCCGTGGTGATGGTACTGACTAAAAAGAGAAGAAAAGATAGGAGGGTTGGCCATATGAAGAACCGAAGGTTGCGTGTGCTTGTAATGTAAAGAGAATTGTTGGGAGAGAATGTCAAAGAGAGCATGTTGTTTGGTTTTTGACTGAAGAAAATTTTGGGTCTAGGACTAAAAGAACTAATGTTAATTTTTTGGTGATATTTACCGATGCAAACTTCATTTACTGCTTGCTGCACCGTGACTAGGGAACATGTCTTCTGGTTCTGGCTTCTTGATCCCCATTCTTGCACCAAGTGTGTAATTAAACATTCTGATTAACTGAAGGTGCAAATCATGTTTTGTTGCAAAGCTATTCCTTGTAGTGCGAAGCTTCTGCCTCTTCATAGCAAACCTGTACATCGTATTTGGTTGGAGGGATTTACCTTTTAGGGAATGAACTGACATTGTGTCGGGAGTCTGGTCTTTTAATACTGCCACAATCTGCTATTAGTTAATTGTACATCTGAACTCATTTTCCATACACTTAGATGAATGGCTAATGTTGAAATATTTTTCATGTTTGTCCTAATTTCAATATATTAATTGGATTCAAGTATCAACTCATCCAAGGTTAAAAATTATTTTGTTTCAGCAATCTAAATCGTTATTCACCCGAAGCATAAAAACAAGGTGAAACCTAAGATTTTTCTACTAATAAAAATACATCATTTACCGTATTGTCCGTTTATGTATTTTATTTTCCGTTGCAACGCACACATCTGGTAGTCTAATGTATGTATTTATTTATTGTAATTGATTGGAGTGCAAATATGGTTCATTCCAACATTGATATTAGTGAAGAACTTTCAACGTGACACACAATGATGTAGTTTATTGTGAAAACGAATATTGAATATATTATTAAAATTTAATTCAGGTAAATTTTGAAATAATATTTGATATTTTTGTTCTCTCTCATAGGTACGAAAGACAAGTCATGTATTTTATTGGAGATGAGTCCTTTCTATTTTCCATGAAAATCATTTCATTTTGAAGTTCCAGTTTGCACTTTCAAAGGAATGGATATTCTCATATTAAGTGAAGATGATAATATATGAAACCCATATCCACGTGTTGGTCTTACTTCCGTGTTCTCAAGTTCGATAAGCTGAGCAATTTTCATATTATGTTTTTCTATATGGATGTTGATCTGTTGTCATTCACGCTCTTGTGTTTCTATTTGTATTATGTTTTATATTAAGTAATCGTTAGGTACGGTTTTCCTACTTGTAAATTGTCCCTTTTTTCAGTTGTAATTTGTCCCATTAAATTATGAAAAATTATCTCATTTAATTGTGAATATGTGCGTTGCACGTACATACCAACTAGTGTTACAAAGGAAAAAACTTCCTCTAATTTTCAGATGAATTTTGCAAAATCAACAAATGTCGAGAAAATATAATCCTGGAAAGTGTTTTCATGGCATTGTTACTTCGTGGATCAACTCCCTCATCAACAAAACAATCCCCTTTTGTTTGTTGTTCCGGAAGAAAACCGTATGTGGAGCTTTTGCCTCGTACTACTCCTCTAGCGATGGTGGTAGCCCTCCTAGTCCAGGTTGTGTTCAGCTAATGTTATTATACACGACCGCTGTTGAGCATTCAGTTAGATACAATGATTGCAAGTTTGCCTGAGGTTAAAAGGCGTAGGGAAAAAAAATCTATTTGAAAAGTTCTTGACCGTGAAATTTCCGTTTTTTAACAAGCACATCATTTCCCATGGTTGGAGACTAAGAAACTAAATTAACCCGCGTATGTTCTCTCTTAATGGCGCATCCCCAATAATTTATCTAAATATACTTATTATAAAGCAAAACCCCATTAACACGCGCGGGATATTTTTCTAGTATTAAGAAAATGATATGTCTGTCTTTTCAGTGGAGATGGCCCGGTTGAAGGGCGTAGCATTGGAGCCGCTATGTCTCCCTGAATTAAGGATTGACCTCTTCTAAAGTAAAAAAATTTAAAAAAATATACTCCCTCCGATCCATATTAGTGGGCATAGCTTTGTCTAAATTCATATGTATCTAGTTAAGTATTTAGACTAGATACATTTGTATCTAGACAAAGTTGTGCCCACTAATATGGATCGGAGGGAATAAATGATACACAAAATGAGAGATCATGATTTTAATCCCCAGCTCTGTATTAAGTTTGACAAAAGTAGGTGAACGGCAGACATTACCCGACTATTTTTTTTAACCTCTTCGATTTCGTAAATTTTCCCAAATCTGCGAACTTCGACCAGCTGAAAAATACTGTATTTTCGAAAACCTGCTGACTACTGTGAGTCCACCTGCTTGTGCGTGTGTACGCGGGGAGCACAGAAGCCCCAAAACCCCAATCCAACCACTCCTCGCCGGCGATGGCGACTATGGCCGTCATCCGCCGCGCCGCCCTCGCCTGCCGTGTCCCGCGCCGCCTCCTCTCCCACTCCGCCGCCTCCTCCGCCCCTCACGCGCGCGCCTCTTCTTCCCTCCTTGGCCACTTCCACCACCCCCTCCGTACGCAAGAGCCGAGGGCGTACAAGCACCCGCCGGCCGCCGCTCCGGCCTTCCAGCCTCTCACGGCGTCATCCCCCCGCCTCTCCCTCGACTTCCTCCCCGACATCTCCGACTTCTTCCTCTCCGACTCCCACCTCGGGCTCCTGCTCCTCCGCCACAAGGCCGACGACCTCGACTCCCAAAAGCGCAGCTTTTTTCGTCTGTGACCCGGTCTCGCGGCGCCACGCGCTTGTGCCCCCGCCGCCCTTCGACCGCTTCTCGGGCGGCGAGGTCGCCGGCGCCGCGCTCCTCTCCCGCGCCGCGGACGCGCCGGCCGGCCTCCAGTTCGAGGTCGTGTACGTCGCCGTCGACGCCGGCCGCCCACGCGCCTGGGTCGGTTCCTTCCGCGACGGATGGTGCCGCTGGAACGCGCTGCCGCGGTCGCGGGAGGTCACCATCGACTTCGACCTCATGAGGTTCGAGCGCCTCTGCGTGCACGCCGCGGGGGGCATGTACTGGCACATCCTCAACAGCCACTTCGCGCTCGCCCTGGACGCGGCGACCATGGAGCTCTCCTGCCTGACGCCGCCGGGCAGATTGTGGGGCGACATGGGTGGATACCACAAGTACCGCATCGGCGAGATGCCGGAGGACGGGCAGCTCTGCGTCGCGTCGATGGAGGAGGATGGGCTGCAGGTGTATGTGCGTGGGAATGGGGAAGGCAGTGACAACGGCTGGGTGCTGGATAGGGCTGGACATAAAGCTCGAAGTTCGGTAAGCTTAATGAGCGCTCGGTAACTCGACTCGTTTGAACTCGGCTCGTTTTGTTAATGAACCGAGCTGAGCAGCAATTTTAGCTCGTTAACACTAATGAGCTAAACAATCAAACTAACGAGCTTCACGAGCTACTCATTAAGCTCGTTATCAACATGTCAGTAGGCTGTAAATCTGTATCTTTTAAGTATTTTTGCACATGGTAGGTGTTTGACAAATGTATGTCACCATATTTTTGTAAGTATATCTATGTCCGAAATCTTTTGATCCTGATGCTTTCTTGATAGCTTGCTTAATTAGCTAAATACTCTGATACATCTTCTTAACGAGTTTAACGAGCTGCTCGTGAGCGCTCGCGAATATATAACGAACCGAGCCGAGCTTTATATTAGCTCGTTATCCTTAATGAGCTTAACGATCCGAGCCGTAACGATCACGAGCCATAACGATCCAAGCCTTACCGATCTGAGCAGCTCGTTAGTCCAGCCCTAGTGCTGGAGAAGCATACACCCGTGCGGGAGGTGCTCGACGCGGTTCCAGGTCTGCCCAAAGACCTACTGGCACGCCATGCCAAGGTGTGGCTCACCGACATTGACGCTGGGCGTACTGGGAGGGTCTTCATCCACACGGTGGGGTGTGGCAGCTTCGCCTATCACATGGACACCGGAAACCTGGAGTGCCTTGCTACGGAGGATGGCTTGTCATACGGACGCCCAATCTTCGCCTACTTTTCGGCTCCAGATGGCTGCTCTGCCTAGCTTTCAGGTAATTTCGGAGACCTCCCCTTGCATGTTTTTACAATGCTACTTCTGATAGTTTTGGAGCAACCCAAAGAATTGTCAATGACCTTGGTCTAAGTTTTGGAGGTTTATTGGAATAGACGAATAGTGCAGAGTGTCCATGTTTTATCCCAACAAAGGATATTTTTTTGTGAATCAGATTATAGCTTTGAACTTGACTAGGATTGGACCTTTCATTTTTCTTTCATATTCAGAAGTTACAGTGCCTTGATTACTAGCATGTATTGTCAAGTTAATATACATGGTTACAGAAACATACATGTTACGATGTTAAATCTCTTTCTTGAACACCATCATGCAATTGTTAGTTAATTTGCATCCCTAGTTGTAAAACTCTCTGGGGATAAATGAAGCTTTTTGTTATCATTCTTAATATTTTTCTTGGACATCTGTGAGTTTTTGGTTGAGTGAGCTGGTTTCCTTCTTCAAACTGAAGTACGTACACTGAATTTTTATCGTATACAGAAAGTAGGGGTATCAAAAAGAGTTTACATGCTGTCTTATGCAACTATCGATTAAATGCCTCTGTTGCATGGCTAAAGCATGTAGCTTTTCTGTTCATGCCAAAAAGGATTGCACTTTTCCCTGTGACAGTTTAGCATAATTGTGGACATAGTATGCAGTAACAGCATGTCTACAATTCTCCATATTGTGATAGAGTAACATCTAAAGTATTTCGTTATGTGAGTGTACTTGAATAATTGCAATCGTCTTTCCAGAATTAGTTTGTCCTTGCCATAAACTTCTCCATGAGAAGGCTGGGTAGATATAGTACTGTTCGACATATCGTTTTGCACATTGAGGTTTAGCCTTTTTTGTCCGTCTTACTCCTTGATTTGATAATTCAAAAATAAATACCCATCTTCGTGAGTGGCACTGGTATAATTTCTGGCACAATTTGAAACCTGTTTTTCTTTCATATTCAGAAGTTACAGTGCCTAGATCAGTAGCATGTATTGTCAAGTGTTTTTTGTTAATATAGATGGTTACAGAAATATACATGTTAGGATGTTCAATCTTTTTCTTAAACACCACCATGCAATTGTTAGTTAATTTGCAGCCCTAGGTGTAACACTTTCTGGGGATAAATGAAGTTTTTTTTATCGTTCTTGATCTTTTTCTTGGACATCTCTGTGCTTGTGGATGAGTGAGCTGGTTTCCTTCTTGAAACTGAAATATGGACACTGTATTTTCAATCGTATACATAAAATAGGGGTATCACTAAGAGTTTACATGCTGTCTTGTGCAACTATCTATGAAATGCCTCTGTTGCATGGCTAAAGCCTGTAGCTTTCTGTTCATTAAAAAAAGGATTATACTTTTCCCTGTGAATGTTCAGCATAACTGTGAACATGGTATGCAGCATGTCTGCAATTCTCCATATTGTGATAGAGTAACATGTAAACTATTTCATTATGTGAGTGTACTTGGATAATTGCAATAGTATTTACAGAATTAGTTTGTCATTCCCTTAAAATTTCCCATGAGAAAGCTGGGTAAATATAGTAATATTGGACATATCATTTTGCACATTTAGTTTAGCATTTTGTGTCTGTGTCCTTACTCCTTGATTTGATCATTCAAAAAAATAAGTACCCATCTTCATGAGTGGTACTGGTATAATTTCTGACACAAGTCGAAACCTGTTTTTTCTGTGTTGGAGCAGTCTACATAAGTCTCAGTGACTGTCATTTTCTTTTCTTTCTTGGATAACGGTGGCGCCTGCATATTGCATATGGTTCAAGTTTTTGAGGTTGATATAAATTAGTGCAGAAGGTCCATCTTTTTTCCCAATAATGAAGATGTTTTTATGAGATTTCTGTTTTGAGTCATGATAATGTAGGGGTTCCTTGAAGTCTGATTCTAAATCATTGGACCGTGGAAACTGTAATTTCTAACATGTTTTGACTAAGACTTTGACCTTTCTTTTTGAAAATTCGACTGAGTTTGTTTGACAGCAAGCAAAACTAGAAAAACGATCACATTTTTTTCTTGTTCTTGCTGTCTCATTGTCTTGGTTCTTGTGACATTGTCAAGTGTTCTTGTCAAAGATTCAAGCAATCATCCATCATGTTATTACATTCATCGTCTGTTGTTTGCGTGGTGCATCTAATGAATTTTATGTTCCACAGGAATGCATAGCTTTGTAAAATTATGTCAGTCAATTACTCATATATGTCGCTATGGCACTTGATAAATAACTCCTGAAGCATTTTTTTAGAACCATGGAAGCATTTTCAAGTTTTGTAGAATTTTAGCTCTCAGCTAAGTTATCAAAACCATAAATCAAGATCGTAAGAATTGTACACCACCTTGAATTTTGAATGTTTGACAAACACTTTGTCATCCTTAGCAATACAAGTATATTTCGACATGATTTTAGCCATTATGACTGATATATAGATTTTGGCGCGGAATGCTTATTCTTGGACAAGATAAGCACCACGAGACCATGTTTCCACCAGAATTGGTTGTATTTTGTCTTTTCAGGGTATAAATCACAATAATGTTTTTACATGTCTGAACAGATAGATGGTAAACAATCATCTTTGCTTAAGCTTTACAATTTAGAATTGTCATATTTAATTCATCTGAATAGAACAATGTTTGATGTGAAAACTTTGTTGGATGGGTGAAATTTGCACTAGTCACGTGCAAGTATTATTTGATTAAGGCTTGCAGTGTTGCATGACTCGGTGTGGTCAATTTTTCTGTATCTCAAGATTAAATTATTTGCTGTTACTACTAGTGTAACAAATTTTCAAATGCTGAAATATATACAGAGAAATGTATTGGGTGCAGCTGAGCGTTTTTGCTACCTGGTAGTTACATGATCCTCATCAAGTGGAATACGATGTTGCTGCCAATGTTTTGTAGGGTCGTTTGAATCCAGGTTTTAGTTACACGTTAACACGTCCGTTTTTTCCATTAGCGTGTTCCTCTTTGTAATTATTTGTGTGTTGTCTATGTCTGATCCGCTGGAAAGTTTGCTGATACTTCTGCTCTTTATGATCCAGGGTGGTGACTACTGACTGGTGACTCAGAGGCATTGACACTTTTTTGTTCAAATTCAGCTCGCAGGAAGCTCCTACGTACGTTATTATGTAGGAGACAACGAAAATGTGGAGTCTCTACTGTATGCTGCGTTATCTAAGTATACAATTTGGGCAACATGAACACAATCCTGAAAATAACAGGTTGTTTGCTAGTCGGTCCTGTGTTTCAGAAGGACTGAAACTGTGGCAAAGTCCTCATAGATCACAGGAACACCACTACACCAGCTCAGGTTTTTTTGTTTTGTTTCGATGAATACCAGGTAGCCCACTTAAGAGCATCTCCAACCACGATGGGCAAATTTGGCCGTCAAACTGTCCACGGACATGTCTGGACGTATCCGCGGACAGTGACCGGACCACTCCTAAAAGTGGTCTCCTCCAACCGTGTCCCCTAAAGCCTCCCGAAATTGTGGGGTCATTTGCATGTGATTGGTGGAGAAGGAGAGAGAAGAGTCAATGAAGGATAAAAGAAAGGAAAACAAAGAAAAGCGGACGCGACCGGACGTCCGGTCGCCCCCAAACCCTCCCCACATATGGGGTGAGTTTGGAGTGTGCCGGATAGCCCGCACGTATGGGGAGAGTTTGGGGGAGACGGTTGGGTGCACAATTTTACTCTCTATCCTGTCTGGACGGCTGTCCAGACGTCCGTCCGGACGTTTGGGGAGGATTTGGCAACCGTGACTGGAGATACTCTAATTGTGATGTTCTTCATTCCTGACATGTTACCATGTTAATCCGTGTTCCGTGTGATGGCCCCTCATTTTTTTAGTTATATTCGGTGTCGTAGTTTGCATGTTTTAGTTCGTACATACGGCTCGCCGCTAGTTTTTTTTTAGAAAAGGGGGAAAGCCCAGCCTCTGCATCGATTGATGCACACGGCTTTTATTGCAGCGTCAAAAATAAGTATGGAGTTTACATCTCAAAAACTGAGTGCAATACAAAAAAGAAATTACAGTTCGACACAAATAGGAATCAGACAATCTTCTCAAGTGTCTATCTTCTTAGACGTCTTGAATTCTTCTAGACAGTCACCAGGTACTCCGGGAATAGATATCCGAAGCGACCGCCTCCAGCCGGATGCATCCAGAGTTTATAGGCACACGTTGCGTCTCTGGGACCAGAAAAGCCCACTCTTGGATCCAGTGTGTAGCCATGCGGATTACCTGTAGAAAGTTAATATGACCACCTTTGTTAAAAATGAAATTATTTCTGCACTTCCATATAGACCATAAAAGAGCACAAGTCCCCACACGAATTTGTGCCTTTAAGTTCTTCTCAACCCCATTTAGTCAATTTCCGAACATATTCGTACCATTAGCCGCGGGGTGATGTTAAAAGCATATTGTATCACCGTCCATAAGAAATGCGTAAAAAGGGCATGTAAAAAACAAATGATCTATAGACTCCTCCGAATCACGGAACACGCACTTCTTACACCCATTCCAATTACGTTTAGCAAGGTTATCTTTCGTCAGTATAACTTTGTTAAATAAAAACCACATAAAGATCTTAATCTTTAACGGAACCTTAGTTTCCAAATGTGTTTGCGCAAATTGACCGTATGGCCATTCAAAATATCTTCATACATGGATTTTACCGTAAAAGATCCTGTAGAAGAAAGTTTCCAAACAAATTTGACATGTAGCGCGCAACTGTTTAAGAGATGACTCGTTAACAAGATATTCTCTGGTCCGATTTTGGCGAGATCACTGGCTGGATGGGCTGATCCTGAAATACACGCTACCTGATTTATACAAGCACAGTCGCAGGAAAGCATGCTTTGTTCTTCGCCGCTCTAACTCGTGACGGTTGGATTGCAAATCACAAGCCGGAGCCATCCCTCACTGTTCTCCAGCAATTCATCTGGCTGTGGAATTGGCTGCGCTCTATCAATCTGTCACCAGGCAACCTGACCTGATCACTTGGAACTGGACCTCTGGATTCGGCAACCCTGTTTACTACTTGCAGTTTGAGGGATCCATCCAATCCGACTTCAAAGAGCTCATATATGGAGATTCAGAGTGCCAGATTTTCAGTTGGCTTCAGTCCAGAACAGGTTATGTGGTCATTTGCAACACTAATGCAGAAACGATCTCCCGCCTAATTGTTCGATGCACTGTCAGGACCCTAGCTACTTTCCCAATTCCTTCGTCAGGTAACTGAAGATTGCCAGCGACAACCATGGAAAATGGAACGACGGTCACGATGAGAGGAAAATGTTTTACAGCATCCAGCTTTTATCTGCTAGGTTGGGTGATGGGTGGCTCCTAGGAAGCTCTACATCCGTTCTTATGTAGGCGACATAAAAAAATGTGGAGCCTCTACTATCGACCACATTATCTGAGTGTGATTCTGCAGTATTATACTCCGTATCTTGGAATCAGCAGGTTATGTGGTCATTTGCTGGTTCTCTATTTCACAACGATAATAGCGTCATGGTAGCCTAATATTTATCACGTTGGAGTTGAGTAATAGTTAGCCCACATAACTTTGATGTTCTTTCCTGTCAGCTCGCCAAGTTCATTCGTCTCGTCTAATGGAACAATTTCATCTTCTTACGTTGAGCTGATCGTGTGATGGTTCACAAATCACAGTGTTCTAATAAAACATAAGTTTTTCTCAGCACAGTTCACTGGCTCCTAAGCATCGTACTGTAAAAAAAAAGGTTAAGTGTATGCTTCAACCAAGGGCAAGTTCAGCAATTCTGAGTTTCCGACCTGCAAAATGTCATAGGAAGCATGCAAGCAAAGTGGAGAGTGAAATGTTAAAAGCGCAGACTCATCATAGCTCACACAATACACTGATTGGCATCACAGCTAGAGTTTGCATCAACTGCCACAAAGTTACAGCAACCATGTCCGATCAGTCATCACATACAGCAGAGTTCACTCTGCAAGTTAAACCAAATTCCATCCACCTAGATAACTAAATGTACAGGAGGGGCTGTCGAAAGACCTCACAGGGGCCCGAGGAAATCACCATCCAGCGTAACAAGGAGCTGGAACTGGCGATCTGCTTCCATCCAGCGGAACCCCATGACCTTGAAGCGCACGATGGTGTCCTTTTCCAGCTTCGAGTGGTCCTTCATGAACATCGGGTTGTCACCGCCAATGTACTTGTAGTCGCTCATCAACTTATACGACAGAAAGATGTTCTCTATCGGTCCAGATTTGAGGAACACCCCATGCTTCAGGATCTTCTCCACACAGCCTACCAAGATCTCACCCTTCATGGGCTTCTGAGTGAGGCAGTTAAATGTGACCGGGAAAAGAACATCTCCAGTCAGCTCACGAACTTTCCCTTCAGATATCGCCTTCAGCTCATTGACAGCGATGTAGTAGCCATGGTCCTTGAGGCCTTCCTGTTTGTTATGTCTCCAGAAGACGCACAATGACAGACTTGCGGAGCAACAGACCCTCGGGGCTCAGCTGGTCAGGAGAGATCAGCACATTCCAAGACATCTCCGCCTGAAGGAAAACCATGGTTGATAACCTGCCAAAAGTCAAATTTATACAAGATATCAGCCTTTAGTGGTGCGTCAATTCTTCACTGAATATCATAGAGGCACATGCTTAAGGAATTACAGGGCATGGAAACTTAAAATGCATTTCTTCTATAGCAGAGCACATACACTTGCAAATTTACTGTCCATAAACGGGCGTCCTTTTCCAGAATCGGGCGTCGCCGGAATCGGGCGGCGGAATCGGGCGGCGGAGCGGCGGACGGCCGCGGCAAGGAGGTGGACGGCGGCGGCGTTCTACGGCCTTCGGGCTCGATTCCTTTGGCGAGGACGGAGCTGGCGACGCGGCGGAGCCGCTGGGCTGCTCCGATTTGAACGGGAGCTCGTCAATCGGCGGCGACGGGCGCGGCGACCTCGGCGGCCATGGCGGCTCGGGGAGAGAGGGAAACGGAGAGAGGAGCGGGCGCGCGAGGGGATAAGGCAGGGGCACGAGCTTGAGGGGCTCCTCTTCGCAGGGAGAGAGCAGAGGGGGGGGGGGGGCAGGGCGGCAGTGGCGCGCGAGGCGCGTCGAGCTGGTGCGGCCGAGCTCGCACAGCTCGGTCGCTACAGGAGGAAGACGGTGGTTTTCCGAAAACCCCCCTGCGAAAAACAATTCCACCACGGACTAGTCCTTCCAAAATTACAAAGAGGTCCTTCTCTGTTTTAAAATTAAAACCAGCACATGTTTTGAATTGATTGGGCATTTAAACATTTTGTAAAAATGTGAGAAAATTCCAGTAGCCTCCCCACAACATGTGGAAACTCCACTAAAATTGGTTTGGCAAAATAAAATGTTTTGAACCACTTTGGTTCATAGTGTTGAACTATATCATTTTGCTCATTTTCCAAATATTGCTATTTAAATATTTTGGGGCAAAGGCACAAACAATATTGTGGACTCTTGGAACTTCCTTGACAAATACGGATGTCCAAGTAATTTTGTTTGCAAGTTTGATTGTCTTCCTTGTTGTGAAATTTGTTGGGACACGTTTTGCATTATTGGTTTTCAACATTGCCAAGAATGAATTTGTGTGCTTAGCAATTTAAAGGGGTGCAATGATGCATACATGCCATGATGCAAATGAGGGCACAAAAGTGAAAATTTGGTACTCAAATTTTGGGGCTGTTACAATTCTACCCTCCTTACAAGAATCTCGTCCCGAGATTCTAAGATTGCGAGAAGAAGTCGGGATACTCCTCACGAAGACTAGACTCTCGTTCCCAAGTTGCTTCTTCCTCGGAATGATGAGACCATTGAACTTTGAGGAACTTGGTAGTCTTGTTCCGGGTCTTTCTTTCAGCTTCATCCAAGACACGGATAGGATGCTCACGATAGGTGAGATCTTCCTGGAGATCCAGCTCCTCATGATTGACCCCATGGATAGGATCTTTGAAACACCGGCGGAGTTGAGATACATGGAACACGTCATGCACATTGGGAAAGATGACCGGTAACTCCAACTTATAAGAAAGATCTCCTCGCTTAGCCAGAACGGTGAAAGGGCCAACATAGCGAGGGCCAATTTCCCTTTGATTCCGAAGCGGCGAACGCCACGAAGTGGAGAGACACGGAGGTATGCTTTATCGCCAACTTCATAGTGAACCTCCTGATGATGCTTGTCATAGTAGCTCTTCTGCCTAGACTGAGCAATCTTCAGATTCTCCCTTATGATTCTAACCTTCTCCTCAGCTTCATTGATAATATCCGGACCAAAGAGTGCCCTCTCTCCGGTCTCGGACCAATTTAGAGGAGTGCGGCATTTTCTTCCATAGAGAACCTCAAATGGAGCCATGCCCAGACTAGCTTGATAGCTGTTGTTGTAGGAGAACTCCGCGAAAGGGAGATACTTTTCCCAATCCTTGCCAAACGAGATTACACATGCCCTAAGCATGTCTTCCAAAACTTGGTTCACTCTCTCGGTCTGACCATCAGTTTGAGGATGGAAGCGGTGCTGAAGTTAAGACGGTTCCCATAGCAGTTTGGAAACTAGTCCAAAACTTGGAGGTGAATAGGCTTCCACGATCAGAAATTATCTTCTTGGGAATGCCGTGAAGGACGACGATACGAGAGGTATACAGGTCTGCCAACTTGGCAGCTGTAATGTCACACGAACGGGAGGAAGTGAGCCACTTTTGATAGTCGATCAATGATGACCCAAATGGCATCATGTCCCTTTGGAGACTTCGGCAGACCAGTAATGAAGTCCATACCAATTTCATCCCATTTCCACTCGGGAATAGCAATAGGGTGAAGAGTGCCGGCAGGCCTTTGATGTTCAGCCTTTACCCGTCGACAGGTGTCGCATTCAGCAACATACCTTGCAATTTCTCGTTTCATACGAGTCCACCAAATTGTGGTCGAAGGTCTTGGTACATTTTGGTACTACCGGGATGAATAGAGAGAGGGATTCATGAGCTTCTTGGAGGATCAACTCCCTCAATTTTCGTTTCTTTGGCACCACCAAGCGGTCACCAAAATAAACAACTCCGGATTCATTGACAGAAAAACATTTGGCCTTCCCGCTAGCAATGTTCTCCTTGATTTTAGAATACCCTTGTCACGCTTTGAGCATCCTTAATCTGGTCCACAAGAGTAGATTTGATTCCAGATTTGCAAGGTAGCCGGAGGGAACATTTCCAGTTCAAACGGGAAACTCTTCATGAGAGCAGGTTGGGCCTTTCAATCATCAGATTGTTGCAATAGGACTTCCGACTTAGCGCGTCAGCCACGACGTTTGCTTTGCCGGGTTGATAGTTCAGACTCACATTATAGTCCGTGATTAACTCCAACCAACGCCTTTGCCTGAGATTTAAATCCGGCTGGGTGAAGAGGTACTTCAGACTCTTGTGATCCGAGAAGATCTCGCAACGGTTACCAAACAGGTATGGTCTCCATTGCTTCAAAGCATAGACCACGCGGCAAGTTCTAGATCATGAGTTGGGTAGTTGAGCTCATGCGGCTTAATTGGCGAGAAGCATAGCCACCACATGGCCATCTTGCATTACACACACCCAAGCCTTGTAGAGAGGCGTCACAGAAGACGACGAAATCCTTGCTCGTGTCCGGCAGGACAAGCACAGGAGCGGACGTGAGTTTGGCTTTCAGTTTTGAACTCTCTTCAGCTTCGGCCGACCATACAAACTTTTTATCCTTCTTGAGAAGGTCAGTCAGCCTTGGCTATCTTGGAGAAACCTTCGATGAATCGGCGGTAGTAACCCGCCAATCCGAGAAAGCTACGAATGTCCTTGACTGACATTGGAGTTTTCCAATCCAGAATGGACTGAATCTTGTCAGGAATGACCCACACCATTAGCGGATATCACATGACCAAGGAAGACAAGTTATCCAACCAAAACTCACACTTGGAGAACTTGGCATAGAGGCGGTGTTCTCGAAGTCGTGTCAGAACCAACGAAGATGTTCTCATGCTCTTCATTCGGTTTTGGAATAGATGAGGATGTCATCGATGTAAATGACGACAAACTTATCAAGATAATCCATGAAGATGGAGTTCATGAGCCTCATGAAAGTAGCTGGAGCATTTGTGAGACCAAAGGACATGACGGTATACTCATATGAGCCATAACGAGTAACAAATGCCGTCTTTGGAATATCCTCCTTTCTGATTTTTATCTGATGGTAGCCTGACCTCAGATCCATCTTGGAGAATACCGTTGCACCAGCTAACTGATCCAACAGATCATTGATGCGAGGAATAGGATACTTGTTCTTGATTGTCACCGCATTCAACGGTCGATAGTCAGAGACTAGACGAGGCACGGTAGAATCCCTCTTCTTGACAAAGAGTACCGGACAACCCCAAGGTGAACTGCTAGGCTGGATGAACTCCTTAGCTAACAGCTGATCAATTTGCTCTTTCAACAGAGCCAACTCTTCCACCGGCATACGGTAGGGCTTCTTGGAAATTGGAGCGGTACCGGGAAGTAGATCTATGACAAACTCCACACTTCGGTCAGGAGGCATGCCAGGCAATTCTTCCGGGAACACATCCGGGAAGTCACACACCACGTGTATGTCCTGGATTTCAGGAGGGGATTCGCCTTCCATAAAGCAAAGGAGGATCTCAGGTGAGTTGGGATGTGAGACGGAGGTCTTGATAGTGCAGACCAATACTTCACACTGTCACCGGAAGAATTGGTCACGGTGACGGTCTTGGCAGCACAGTCGAGATTAGCCTGGTATTTGGCTAGCCAGTTCATGCCCAGTATGACATCAATGCCACTTGACCTCAGAGCTACCAAAGCAAAGGAAAAGAGTAGTAACCGATAGTAATCTGAACTCAGGAGTAACCCATCGGTTTGCCATTTGGAGCCAGGAGTGGAGATCCAAGGGACGCTCATTTTCTCAACGGTATTTTGTCTCTTTTGCAAAAGCTATGGATATGAATGAATGCGATGCTCCAGAATCAAACAAAACTGTAGCAGATTGTTGTTGATTCGTAACTCACCCATAAGAACGCCGGGGTCCTCTTCAGCTTCTTCAGCAGAGACGTGGTTCAGGCGACCACGCACAATAGGTCCAGCCTTGCCAGCTGGAGTGGCAGGGGCTCGTGCAGGAGTTATCGCGAGAGGTGCCTTCTGGGGGCACTCCCTGGAGTAGTGGCCAGCCTGGCCACAGGTGTAGCAAGTGACTCCAGGTGGAGCAGGTAGCATAGGACGGTACCCACTTCCGCCTACCCCAAGTGTCGAAGTAGTGGGGCGCGGAGGAGGTGGCCTGTATCCGCGGCTCTCGGCATGAATGGAGCACGAGGTACAGCGCTGTAGGGAACAAACACCCTGCGCTTCTTGCTCTCAGAACCCGAGGAACTCTGGTGGTCCCCGTGTGCGGGCCTCTTGGAAGCTTCAAGTTCCTTTCTTCCTTGCTCAAGAGTAAAGCCTGGTTGAACAGCTCCTGATAGGTCTGGAACCTGAAGGGGCAACTCATAGCGGAGCTGCGGAGTCAGACCCTTGCGGAACAGCTCTTGCTTGTCAGCATCATTGGTCACGTCCCTTGGGGCGTAACGAGAGAGATGGTTGAACTCACGACCATAAGTGCGGAGGTCCATCCGTCCCTGTTGCAAATCCAGGAACTCCCTCCTCTTCAATCCATGATCGGCTGGGGAATGTACTCCGCACGGAAGGCAGTGCGGAAATCAGCCCAGTGAAGACATGGTTGGCTGGAAACAAAGCCACATGGCTTTCCCACCAACAGCCAGCAGCACCAACCAAGAGATAGGTGGCAAAGTTGACTTGCTCAGCCACTGGGACATGAAGCGCGGAGAACTTGCGCTCCAAAGCACGAAGCCAATCATCAGCTTCCAGTGGCTCCTTAGCATCAGCAAAGTGGGTGGCTGGAGCGCAGGAACTCAGTGAGAGTGTTGCACTCGTTCCTCCGTGCATTCTGCTGCACCAACTGCTCAAGCAAGCGCTCATTGCGCCCACGGTTCTCCTCAATGGCCATCAAGACTCAGCCATCGAGGGTGGTGGCGGCAGATCATCATCATCATTGTGGTTACCGCGACCACCACGGCCTCCACGGCCTCCTCGAGCCATTCTGGAGATTTGACAATGACACGGTTAGTATCTTTCTCCGAATGGTCGAACAATAGCATTAGCGTCTACTCAAGTACACAGACTAGGGACGATAATACTTTGCGAGAAGGAAAACAACAAGATAGAACTTGGGTCAAAGATCAGCATCATGTGCTACTAGTGAGAGTTAAGAAATCACAACTTAACACACTCTAGTTGACACAATCCGGGACCTTATGTTCAAGTCCGTGGGTTAAAACCCAAAGAAAGGATCAAATGATTAGATTCGGTAGAAACATCTGAGTTGATTTGGGATTGCAACGCAGCGGGAGCAACGTGACACATAACACTAAAGGTCAACATAACACGTAGGATTGGGTTCTACCCGTTTCTAATCATTTTGAAGTAACAGATGAGAAGTAAAACTTTAACTCAAATCGAGGTAAGATTGCTCCGAGATTAGAGGGTAACCAGATAAGGAGTAAAAAGAATCCTAAGATGGTTTTCACAACTCATTTTTAGGTTAAAAATATTTTCACAAACACTAGACTCAACATCGACCAGTAGAAGGGTTTCCTACAGGCAGTACTGCTCTGATACCAACTTGTGCGCCCCGACCTGACTGCTATACAGTGATGTGTGTGTCACCGGTTAAGCGATACAACCGGAGGTTACGGGTTTACCAATCCCCGGCCAAAACCTTTGGCAGGTGTTGCTCGGAATGGATCATCGGCAACACAACCCCGATTGATGCCTTAACACAGGCACAACCCTCAATGTATAATAGAGAGATCAAGACTTGTGGAACAACTGGCACATCACAGACTCTACGACACAAATCATAATAGTTCAACTCTTATAATAGAGAAAGATAGCAAATGACAACCAGAGGTCACAGACCCAACATTACACAAGCGGAAGCGAATTAAGTTGTCTAACAACAAGATCCAAATATGGCCTAAGAGGCCTACAAATAAACATCACAGCGCCAGCTGTTCCGAGATGTCCCAAGCTGCCACCTGGGAACCCCAGACTACTCGTCAACGTCCACAAAGAACCCACCTTCGAGGTCGGTGAAGTCCTCTCCTGAAAATAAGCAAACGACGTTGAGTTCGACGAACTCGCAAGATTAAGAGCTAATATATGCTCGATGATTGGCTTTCAAAGTTTTATGGCTCTTTTGCATAAAGCTGATTTTATTTATGAAAACATAACTCAAAGGCATCGACTAATCAGATATTTTAAAAGGGTAAGAAGTAACTCTTTCTTTATCACCTTCTCAACATCCATCACCATCAACCATTGTACCTGTTCATCAAAGGCACCTCCCCGAATCACCCTCGAGGAAGCTCACCTTGCATTTGTGAGTGGTACCTCTAGTACCCAGTTTTTAATCATTCCGTTAAAGTTATTCTATGATCTTACCTTCACTTCCCAAGTTCGTCCATAACCGCGGACACGGCTTTTCGAAAAGATTTAACCCTGCAGGGGTGTACAAATGTTTGCCACGCGTACCGTCCGGCCCATTACCTGATCCTTAGCTCTCTTCCTTGGAAAGCCGGCTGGGTGGGAGCGGTGTCGACTTCTCCCTCGTTAAGGACTAACCCAGGATCATCAGTGAGGACGGAACAGGTTTGGTGTCTCCTCCAATCCCCTGTCCCGTGGCCACTCATTTTCCTAACACAACCATCCTCATCCCAGTTCAAACCACCATCACCACGCACACGCAAATGGAAGTTCGAACTAGAGGACCCTGGCTAGTCCCGCCCGAGTTATTTAGTCTATGAGGGTTCCTGCAAATGCATAGGCCTCACGCATGGTTGCACGCTCAGTCTTGGTTCAAGAGGTATAGAACTCGCACCTAGGCGGCGAGAACGAGACAAAGCACCACAACCACAGTGGCCTCTCATCCCCACCTTTAAGCAGTTATTATCCGTCACCACAATTCTCTACCATCAACCATTTACCTCAGCACCTGTTTCCAACACGAACCATCCATCCAATGCTATGCAATTAACTAAGCATGGCTAAGCATCAGCATAACATAGTAAGTATCTCAGGCCAACAATACAAACCTATGGTTAATAGGAGGGAAAACAGGTAATGGCATCGGAATCTTAATGCAACTATGGGATACTCTAATCCAGCAAAAATTGACATTTAGAACCGCATGCAATATTATAGTGGAGAAAATATTTGCGGAAACATAGGATAAGATATGCTCAGAGGGGGGATTACGCTTGCCTTGTTGAGCGGAGGAGTCAAACTGCTCGTCGGAGTAATGATGCTCAACTCCGAACTCGTGATCTACCGGAGAGCAAACAACACCGGAAAGCAAAAACAGTAATGAACACATGGCAATTGTGCAATGCATACAACAATGATGATATGACATTTTAAACGCACCCTAGAAGCTTTGAACATGATCAACAAATTAAATGGGGTCCCCATTATATTTATGGCATTATTTGGAATAAACCCCATATTAAAACTTAGTGATTACCATTACTACTAGAGCACATTATTGTAATTGTGATCAATGATGCATGATGATAAAGATTTTGGATCACTCATGTTTTTCTGAGAATTTTGATATAAGGAACACATTTTTCGGAGGTCCCGATATAAAGTTATTATTTTTATAAATTTCTCTTTTAAACTTATTCTTTTAATTATTTAAATTCCAACGATGAAATAATTTAAGTACCCGACTCGCGGAAGGGGATGGATATGCTGGAATCATCGGAGTTCGATACTCTAAACGCGGGAGGGGGAGCGGGGACATGTACTAGCGAAAGGGAAAGGAAAAAGGAAAATTGCAACAATTTTCTGCACAGGCCGGAATTTCCGGTCCAGGAGTGATCATGGGCCGGAGTTTCCGGTCCACCAAAATCTCATCCCAAAACGGCAGCCACTGGACCCAGTCCGGAGTTGGGCCGGAGTTGGGCCGGAGTCTCCGGTCGAGAACTGGCGAAACTGAAGAAAAAAGAAAAAAGAAAACGCAAGGCGCACGGCAGTGTTCGACGGGGACAACGGCGATGAACTCCACGGCTACGGCGAGGGAAGGGCGAGGGGAAGGGCACGGAGAGGTGCAGGGACTCACCCTCTACGCGGGGAAGGCAGACGGCGAGGCCGGAGCGAGCTCGACGTCGCCGGAATCGGGCGGCGGAGCGGCGGACGGCCGCGGCAAGGAGGTGGACGGCGGCGGCGTTCTACGGCCTTCGGGCTCGATTCCTTTGGCGAGGACGGAGCTGGCGACGCGGCGGAGCCGCTGGGCTGCTCCGATTTGAACGGGAGCTCGTCAATCGGCGGCGACGGGCGCGGCGACCTCGGCGGCCATGGCGGCTCGGGGAGAGAGGGAAACGGAGAGAGGAGCGGGCGCGCGAGGGGATAAGGCAGGGGCACGAGCTCGAGGGGCTCCTCTTCGCAGGGGAGAGAGCAGAGGGGGGCCAGGGCGGCAGTGGCGCGCGAGGCGCGTCGAGCTGGTGCGGCCGAGCTCGCACAGCTCGGTCGCTACAGGAGGAAGACGGTGGTTTTCCGAAAACCCCCCTGCGAAAAACAATTCCACCACGGACTAGTCCTTCCAAAATTACAAAGAGGTCCTTCTCTGTTTTAAAATTAAAACCAGCACATGTTTTGAATTGATTGGGGCATTTAAACATTTTGTAAAAATGTGAGAAAATTCCAGTAGCCTCCCCACAACATGTGGAAACTCCACTAAAATTGGTTTGGCAAAATAAAATGTTTTGAACCACTTTGGTTCATAGTGTTGAACTATATCATTTTGCTCATTTTCCAAATATTGCTATTTAAATATTTTGGGGCAAAGGCACAAACAATATTGTGGACTCTTGGAACTTCCTTGACAAATACGGATGTCCAAGTAATTTTGTTTGCAGGTTTGATTGTCTTCCTTGTTGTGAAATTTGTTGGGACACGTTTTGCATTATTGGTTTTCAACATTGCCAAGAATGAATTTGTGTGGCTTAGCAATTTAAAGGGGTGCAATGATGCATACATGCCATGATGCAAATGAGGGCACAAAAGTGAAAATTTGGTACTCAAATTTTGGGGCTGTTACAATAAACAAGCATAAAATAAAATAAGGAGAAATGAATGGAATAGTAAAGAGTAAAGAATCAAGAATGTCAGCCATAGTGTTTTTACTTCCTACTCCCTCCGTTTTTTAATATAAGATGTTTTAGCTTTCCCATATGTTGGCTAGGTGCACACCCAAATACGTGTACATACACATTAAAACATGACTACATACATGTTGACACATGTGAATGTGGACCAAACCTTAAACATCTTATATTTATACACGGAGGGAGTAGAAATGACTGGGTGGCCATGGTAAAATATCATAGACACATGCTTCAGGGAAGATAAAATAAAAGTGGCATATCTTTATAGACATGCAATTGCAAATTTACTGTCCACAAACAAGTATAAAATTAAATTAGGAGCAACAAATAAAATAGATATGGCTAAACAGGGAAAAATCAGACCATGGTGTTTCTACATTTTATATTAACACCATTATGCTACAACAACATATTAGGCATCTACACTAAGAGATCAAAATTACAGATTTTTTCTTCTAATGTTCTGCATTATATATTCTCCCTTTGCACACATCAACTGTGGAAAAAGTGAAGTTTTGGTCAACTTATATGAATGTTTCAGAAGAGTTGTGCTGCAGCGTTCTTATATGAAAATCACATAGTTAAGTGAAATAATTCAACATTCTGTTCTCATTGCCAAGGGTGGAACCGCATTTCACCCGCACAGGAGAACCAAGCAATCAAACACCTCTATGCACTGATGTACTGGTTTTGGAGTTTGGACCCCATGCGGCCTGCACCGTGTATAAAGAAGTTTGTTCATCCTAGTTCATTTGCTTACTCGTAACTCCACACAAGAGAGGACATCTCTCTTGCAGCCGCCCATATATGTGGAAAGATGTCAGAAATTTATCTGCATCCAGAGGCTCCAACAGTGAGATATATCCTAATATAAGAATCGGGGGGGGGGATGTATTTACAATGGCTGTTAACATACTGGACATGACCTAATTAATCTCAGCCGCATGTCTGCTCGAAACTTTGTGCAACATTTTGTTAGAAGGGTATAATAGCATTTCTAACATAATCGATTGATCATGAAAGAAAAGGAACCAGTATATAAGATAACCATGTCCGTTACAGTATCAATAATGCTCTCAACACCGGTTAATTGAGAACCAAGCGCTGGCTTGGTGGCTATAGCTCATGGTGGGTGTGTGGCCGAATTAAACGGGGTGCTATCTGCGTGAGAGAAAAAAACGCTGGAGAGTCTCATTTTCCACCTAACAACATACAGTTAAGGGAGGGATCCCATTCCCCTTTAGCCACATTTTTGAACACCGGTTAATTTTCTGAACGAATCTCAGGGATCAGATAACTAGCAACAAAAACATTCCTGAGAGAAGCGCCCATATCATCTATCCTGAACATGAAACGTTTCAGCTTGGCTGTATAGCCAAACGCCATAAATTTCAAGATAGAAGTTTTGGACCCTCTACCAAAATGTTCCTGATCTGGGCACAATATAAATAGAGCATCCTTGATCCCATTATCAAGGAACGCATGAATGACCTCTCCTCTCAACCGAAGGACTTGAAGCATCGCGCTGGGTTCAGGTAAACACCACAAAAATTGGGGGAAAGCGAGATTTTTTTTACTAGAATAATCGAATCTATAACGCGGGTAGATGGATACTCTTGAAGAAGGATTCGGGTTTGGTTGCAAACATTCAGCAAGGAGCGACAAGGCTCGGCGTTTAGGGGAAATACCTAGGATTTCAGAATTTCGGTTTAAGAAAGGGAGAAGTGGAGAGATTAAGGCATGGGGGAGGCGGATACCTGACCGCCGCCGCTCACCGGCCCTGCAGTGCCGCGGCTCTCCCGCAGTCCCGCTAGTTCGCGCCGCAGATGGCCGCCGCTATGTCCTGAGAGAGACGGAGAGAGAAGTGCAGAGCAGAGCGAGCAGTGCAGAGCTTCTCTCCGGAATTACACTGCTGCCACCGCACACGACAAGACTCGGGAGGAACTTTTTTTTAGATCATAGGGTGTTGAACACTGAACTGCAGGTCGATGCAAATAATGCGTTGTCATCCAATACCTGCTTTTTTTTTTAGGTTTAAGGCGGTCGTATCCGCCATCCGATTAGATAGAATAGAGGGTTATACCCGCTTCCTTTTACTTTCTAGATATTTTCTATTTTTTCTTAATCCATATAGATTTTCCAGGCCATTTCTGGATAGAAAGATGAAGATAATGTTTTCGCGTGTGAATAAAACATTTCTTTCACCCCCTCTCGCGATGAACTGACCGACAACTGGGGTTGGAGCCGCCATGGCGCCGGACATACACCTTTTATTCCTTCTCGCGCCCAGCGGATGAGGCATAAGTTCATCCCCTCCGGATTTCACGAGCATCACCACAGGAACGCACTATCACTCATCGTGGTGTGTGGAAGAGGATATCGAGAGATTCGAGAGAGATGAGAGGGGCCACATCTTGGGGTGTTAGTAGGGGCGGGGGAGGGAGTTGTATAAATAGATCAGAAAATATAGTTCTTGAAAATATAGTCGATTGTCTAAAATTCTTAAACATTATACACATTTAGTGTTTGAATCAACATACAACTATCCGCGTGTCCAATACACTGCCAAAATTGGGCAGATAGATAGACTCATTTCCCGTTGTTGGAGAGCAAAAAAACTAAATCAACCCACACATGTTATCTATTAATGGCACGCAAGAAAATAGTATTGGTTTCTATTTAGTAGATACGTCCAAGCAAGAACCCGACAAGTGGGGCTAGAGCTTCCTCTTTTCTCTATCGCCTCTCTCTCCGCCCTCCCTCTCCTTGAGAGTTGCTGCTCCACCGAATCTACCGCCTCACGAGGAGGTTTCGCTTTGGTGCCCTGGCACTGCGCCAAGGCATGCTCCCTAGGCAGGAGGGTGAGGATGCGGAGCTCCGATTTGACTCCTTCAATAAGCGTCGGCATCCCCAGTTCTTCAGCTCACGTGGAGTGGTGCACTTCCTCTTGGCCGACCTCGGTGTCGAGGGGTTGCTCTATTGCGACTGGATGTGGGTATGGCATCGGGAGATCTTCCCAGTTGCGACGTCATTTGGCCGCCGTATTCTTGGACAAACGGTTGGCCCCACCGTTCTAGAGAGCAGTTGTTGTTCTAGTTTGTTCTTCCTCCTCTAGAGGATCTTTTCCTATCTCAAGGCGGCACCATGTGCACCTAATTCCCCAAGTGGCTTTGTCCTCGGTAGAGGCAGGAGCGGCCATGCCTGGAGGCTGCTCGTAGTCTGGCGCGAAGACCGCACTTGATCGCGCTTATGTGGTCTCATGTGGAGGCTGCAACAAACCTTCTTCATGTTCAAGGCTTGAGGGACAGCGCTGGTGTTGCTGCTGGGACCTGATCGGGTGAAGTCTCGGTGTTACGTTGATGGAGCATTTTGGTGATGCTGGTGGCCGTTGAGAACTTTGGAAGCTTTGTGAATGTCTTCCGGATGTTTTGTTTGGATGGTCGTTTAGTGGTTTCCTAGTGTTGGTTGTTTGTGTAGTTGAACCTATAGTAATAATCGGTGTTGTCAGGTTTTTGCCCCATAGTGAGTACTTCGACAGCGAAGTATTCAGCAGTGGGTTTCTTGGCAATGCCAGAGCTCGCTTCCTTTCTCCCCCCCCCCCTCCCTGTTTCTTTGGTGTAACATACTTGTTCTTTCCGTTTTGAATGAAATGGAAAGGGTGGAAGCCCGGTTGGAAAAAAATGTAGGATGTTCCTTGTAAATATTAAGTGCCTAGTTGCACGATTTGATTTTCTTGAGGTCCTTTTTTGTAAATGTATGCCCGACGCCGACATAATTTAGATTTCAGGTCCTTGAGAACCTTTTTCCCGTTCCAAAAAAAGAAGATACAACGAAGTCGTTGTAGGCACAAAATTGGAGCTGCTATGTCTCTTGAACTTAAGGATTGACCTTCGATCCCGCCGATGATTGATACATCTCAAACGTATCTATAATTTTTGATTGATCCATGCTTGTTATATAACATTGTCACATGTTTTTATAATGTTTTTGTATCATTTTGGCATGATTTATGGAACTAACCTATTAACAAGATGCCCAGTGTCAGTTCCTGTTTTTTGCTGTCTTTTTGTTTCAGAAAAGCTAGTCGGGGAATTTTCTCGGAATTGGCTGAAAATTTAATGGAATTGTTTTTACGAAGAAACAAAGACTACGCCTGAAGGACACCTACAGGGGGGCCCATAGGCGCCAGACGCCCCCCAGGCGCGGTCCAGGGATGGGCCGCGGCTGGGCCCCACATCGGCGCCTCGGTCGTCTCCCCGAGTTTCCCTTTCGCCTATAAATTCTATTCCTCCCGAAAACCCTCGGTACCCGATCATGTTTTCTAGAAAAGTTCCGATGGCGCCGCCGTCGCCAACCCTAGATCGGGAGGGTTCTGAATCTCTTCCGGCACCCTGCCGGAGGGGGAGACGTCACCGGAGGCATCTACACCGCCATGCCTGCCTCCGGAGTGATGCGTGAGTAGTCCACCATGGGGCTACGGGTCCATGGCAGTAGCGAGATGGATGTCTCTTCTCCTTTGTGCTCCATTGTTTAGATCTTATGAGCTGCCTACATGATTAAGATAGTGGGTTCATGGCTCTCTTGTCTGAGCTCGAGTTGACAGAAACGATTAAGTCTTGAGATGTGATGTTGCTATTAGAGATAAAACATCGGTGTTTATTGCTTTATGTTGTACTCATTGCTTACATTACGCACCTTGCTTATTGCAATTATCTGTTGCTTGGAACTTAATACTTTCGGGTGACATGCTGGATAGCGATCCCGGGGTGGATTATTAGTCATAGATGCAGTTGGATAACGATCTATGTATTTTTTTCGTAATGCTCATATTAAATGAAACGGTGAACCACGTGTCATGATAGTATTGTGTTGCGCCCATGTTTGTCAATTGCCCCGCTGTAATTTGTTCGCCAACACGTTTATTTTTTGGAGAGACACCACTAGTGAACTGTGGACCCCGGTCCTATTTTCCTACATTGTTAACAACCGTTTTAATAGCTTTTCCTAAGTCATTTGCTCGCTGGTCATTTTTGCTCTCATATTATTTTACACACATACATTTAATTCTTTGTGTTCAGCAAGCCGGAGAGATTGACAACCTCTCTGTTTCGTTGGGGCAAAGTAGTTTGTTCGTGTGTGCGCAGGTCCACGTCAATAATCGTAAACGGCGCCATTGACACCTTTTCGAAGCCTTCTCCAAGTCCTATTGGATTGATAACCTTGGTTTTGTAATCAAGAAAAAAATTGATGCTAAATTACATCAAATCTTACACTTGGGGTCTTCCAGCGAACGTGTTATTTCACGCCATCAATGATGTTGCTAAAACAAAAGCAAAAAGATAAAACAAATTACAACCACAACCTTAGCTTTATTGTATTGGTTGAACGGCTACGCAGGTCATGATTTTACTCCCCAACTCTATTTTGATTTTGCCAATAGATAAACTAGAGAGTTTGCCTGACCATATTTTTTTTGGGAACGACTATGTGTAAGGCGCCTTACATTTGGCATAACCGTAAGGCGTTATTGTTAATCACCAAACTCACGCATGCATGCACATGCGCGCTGACCGTGGCGTTAGCTCTTGCATGCACTACTCTTGCATGCATTAGAAAACAAAATTGCTGATGTCATCCCGCATTAAATGCGAAATTCAAAAATTCAAAAAGTTTTGTAGCCCAAACCGTTTATCCGATTGAGAATCTGTTTTCACCGTTGGACTAGTCGCGTCGAGATCTTCGAAACTAGATCCCATGTTGATATGTTCCGACAATTTTTTTTTGCCCGAAAGTTATCACCCTCGTAACATAAAAGTTAGCAAGGCTTGAATACATAAGTTACCCACCGTATTAGCGATTAGTTCCGGTACGGTACCTCTCTCATGCATGCACTAGAAAACGAAACTGCTGACATCACCACGCATTAAATGCGAAATTTTGAAAATTCAAAAAGTTTTGTAGCTCAGACCGTTTATCCGATTTATGATCTGTTTTCACCGTAGGACTAGTCGCGTCGAGATCTTCGAAACTAGATCCCATGTTGATATGTTTCGACAACTTTTTTTCGGACCCAAAAGTTACCACCCTCGTAACATATAAGTTACCCAGGCTTGAATACGTAAGTTACCCACCATATTAGCGATTAGTTTTAGGGTTGAAATAGAACCATTTTTTGTTGTTCTGGTAGAATTTTACGAGGTTTAAAGTTACCACATCACTTTGAGATGGTAAATTTATCGTGTATAAGTATTAGGATGATAACTGTCGATTTCATAGTGAAACTACACATAAAAAAGATGGGCATTATATTCGTAATTATTATTTAGAGCACACGGTAACTACATCAATTTCGTGGTGGATAACAACACTATGAAAACACATTGGTAACTTTATCAGTATTGGATAGGTAACTCAATCAGTATTTGATGTGTAACTATTAACGATGAAGTATGGTAACTAAATTGATTTCGTGGTGAATAAGTACACCATGAAAACACATGGGTAACGCTATCAGTACTGGGTGGGTAGCTCTAGTAGCGGAGCCAAGGCCCGGCTAGCCTGTGCAGCTGCCCACGCTCCCACAGTGCACTCCCTTGATATTCTAGTAGAAAACGTTGGTTCAGTTAGTGATTTGTTTGGACAAAAGTTGCTACCTTGGTTGCAGTCACTGTCTTGCCTAAGCTCTGATCTTGAGCGAGCTCCACCACTGGGTAACTCAATCAGTACTGGGTGTTAACTATTATGGAGAGAGTAGGATAACTATTATGATTTTGTGGTAATAACTACGCATGAAAACACATGGGTAAATTTATCAGTACTGGGTGGTAACTCTATCAGTATTGGGTGGATAACTCTTACCGAGAGAATATGGTAACTATATTGATTTTGTGGTGGATACACCATAAAAACACATGGGTAACTTCATCACTATTAGGTGGGTAACTGCATCAGTATTGGGTAGTAACTATTACCGAGAGAGTAGGTAATTACAAAGATTTCATATTGGATAACTACACATGGAAAACCATGGGTAACTTTATCAGTACTGGGTGGGTAATTACATCAGTATTGGGTGGGTAACCATTACTAAGTGAGTATGATAACTACATTGATTTTGTGGTGGATAACTACACCATAAAAACCCATGGGTAACTTTATCGGTACTAGGTGGTAACTCCATCAGTATTGGGTGGGTAACTATTACCGAGAGAGTATGGTAACTACAAAGATCTCGTGTTGGATAACTACACATGAAAAACCATGGGCAACTTTATCTGTACTGGGTGGGTAACTATATCAGTATTGGGTGGGTAACTAGTACTAAGAGAGTATCGTAACTACATTGATTTTGTGGTGGATAATTACAACATAAAAACACATGGATAACTTTATCAATACTGGGTGGTAACTCCATCAGTATTGAGTTGGTAAGTATTACCGTGAGTCCGATGACGCAACACCCGACAAGAGACGAACCCTCGGCTCTTGGCAAAAAACATATTCGGTACATTCTTTACGTTTCGTACAAAGCCTAGACTAGGCGATATGGAGGGGTTAAGCAAAACGACGTCGGCGAAGCAAGATCTCGGCACGCGTCCGGCCATCACACAAACACAATTTTCACATATTGCCAAGGTAAGAGTTGAAAACATGTGGAATAGATATGCTGTTTGGTAGCACGTATGAGTAGAGACATGCTGCATGAATACAAAATTACAAATAGGTCCAAAGATTTACAAAAAGGCCCTTGAAGGGAAAAAAGAAAACGCAATCAGGCCCTCTTCCTCCACGCGCTGGCCGGAGCAGCTGGCCGGAGCTCTTCTCCTCCTCCACGCGCCGCCGCCAGCTCGAGCTCCCGTCGAGCCGCGGAGGGTGGAGAAGATGTCGGAGCGGCAGTTCCTTCTCCGGCGGAGAGCCGGCGGAGGGAGGAGCGGCGGCCGGCAGAGCGGCGCACGGCGAGGTTGAGGCGGCGGGGTCGTTGGCCGGCGGAGGGCGGAGCTCAAGTCAGAGCGGAGGGAGGAGCGACGGCCGGCGGAGCGGCGCACGGCGAGGTTGAGGCCGGCGGGATCGTTGACCTTGGCGTTGGGCAGAGCGCACTCGCGCTGGAACTGACCGCGAGGGTCTCGCCCGTGTGACGCACGCGTGGAGGTGGAGCAAAAGTGCGACGCGTGATATCGATCGTCCAAACGCGATCCAACGGTCAGCGGGCGAGCGTCGACTTATGCCCCGTGGCAGGCGCCTGCTGGTTAGATATTCCGATTTTTTTTTGAGAAAATTCTCTTCAAAATTTCGTAAATTTCCCTAAATCTACGAATCTCGACCGGCTGCAAGAAATAGTTCGAAAATGAATCATTAACATAGACCAAGTCAAAATGCAGCCACATTTCACAAAAATTGCTTACTTTCGAAGAGTGAATTTAAATAGTAGTGTGTTCATTTAAGTGAAGATTAAGGCAATCGACTAATGAAAGACCCATGGCTGACACTGACAGTGGTAAGGTAATACAGACAGAGTTCACATGTTTGTGTGCGAAGCTTCCGGAAGCTACCAAAACCTCCAATCGCGCGGCGCGCAACACAGAAGCCCCAAAACCCCAATCCAACCTCACGTCGCCGGCGATGGCAACCATGGCCGTCATCCGCCGCGCCGCCCTCGCCTGTCGTGTCCCGCGCCGCCTCCTCTCCCACTCCGCCGCCTCCTCCGCCCCTCACGCGCGCGCCTCTTCGTCCCTCCTCGGCCACTTCTACCACCCCCTCTGCCCGCAAGACCCGAACGCATTCCGGTACCCGACGACCACCGCGCCGGCCTTCCAGCCTCTCACCGCGTCCTCCCCGCGCCTCTCCCTCGACTTCCTCCCCGAGGACCCCGACATCTTCGACTTCACCCTCTCCGACTCCCACCTCGGGCTCCTGCTCCTCCGCCAGAAAGCCGACGCCTTCAACTCGACCAGGCGCAGCCTCCTGGTCTGCGATCCCGTCTCGCGACGCCACGCGCTGGTGCCGCCGCCGCCTTTCTGCCGCCTGTCTGGCGGCGAGGTAGTCGGCGTCGCGCTCCTCTCCCGCGCCGCGGACGCGGCGGGCGGCCTCCAGTTCGAGGTCGTGTGCGTCGCCGTCGACGGCGACCGTCCACGCGCCTGGGTCGGTTCCTTCCGCGACGGATGGTGCCGCTGGAACGCGCTGCCGCGGTCGCGGGAGGTAACCATCGATTTCGACCTCATGAGGTTCGAGCGAATCTGCGTGCACGCTGCAGGGGGTTGATAGCTCCAGTGCGACTTGTTTCCAACTCAATGGAAGGAGTACGACGTCTTTCCAGACAATAGCCTCCATGCGACGCCTATACGAGGAGAAATAGCCCAGAGGCAACATGGCACTTAAACGCTCGTTAGGTGTTAGGTTTGGGTGACCGTTTGTAAACAGGCGACCGTTAGGAACATTGGGCCCACCACTTGTCCACGTACGCACTGCGTGGGTCCCACCTCAGGTCAGTTAGAAGAGAACCTCGCCCGTCCCCGACCTCCCGACGCCGCCATTGCTTCCCCTCCCCTTTCCCGCATCCTTCTCTCCCTCTTCTCCGGCGACGAAGCGCAGATGTCTGTCTCCTCCGCCGCGGGCAAAATGGCCGCGGTATGGTGTAGTGCCGCTGACACGGTGCCCAGACTGCAAACGCCCAGAGGCTCTCAAGCGTTGGGTCAGCAAGACCGACGACAATGGCAATCTTGGGCGCGAGTATGTCAGCTGCTTGAGCAAGAGGCACACCGGAAGGGATGGGCAGGTATAGATCTCAGTTCTTTCGCATCCTTTTGCTTTGATTTCACCGCAATTCGTTTTTGCTCGTCGAATTTGGGAAATTTTGAATTTAGGGTTCATGTTGCTGTTTTCAGATCCTGAAGAAATGTGGCTATTTCGAGTGGATGGATGATTATTTAGAGAGGCTTGTGTTTGAGGGCTACATTGATTCGATGGGGGCCGCAAATTTGCAGCTCAGATTGGGGGGGCTGCCGCCGGTGGGCGTGGAGATGGGGGAAAGCTCGGAGATGGGTGCGCCCGGTGCTGACAGAGAGGTGAAGAGGAATGCGCGCAATGGTGAACTGCCCGGGCTGCCCTCGGAGTCCGAACTGAACCAGGAACTGAAGAAGATCAAGAAACATCTAAAGCAGATGGTTGATTTGCAGAAGCAAGCAAATATGATGGCTGGTGGATTTTATTGTTGCATCGTTGCTCTGTTTTTCGTTTACTTGTTGATCCGTCGTTAGGGCAGAGGACGCGATCTGTGCGCCATGCCAAGTTCGTGTCACTTAATCGAATGCACGCAACAATTTGTTAAGTTTCTGAATTTGTTGACTCTGTGTTCTTCAGTTAACTTCAGTCGACAGTTGTGTTTTTCTTACGAAAAAACGTACTGGGCTGCCAGAGTAGATGTTGGGCCGTGACGAGTAGATGTTGGGCCGTGACGTTTCTGAATTTAGCTTATTTCCGGTAAAATAAAAAAACGTACTGGGTTGCCAAAATTTGCATGCATAGAGGCACACATATATGTACATGTTTTAGCTAGTTTGTAACAAATTTTGCTTAGAGGAAATCTTATTTACTTGTTTTAGTTTGTTGTAACAAATTATGCTTTTTCTCTTGTATTTTTGTAGGGAAGTGGTAGCACCCGTTGCCGAGCCCACATGTACTTGTTTTAGCTTGTTGTAACAAATTTTGAATTTTGTTAGTAGTTCCATTGTATTAGCCTTTGAATTTTGTTACTTTTATGGCAAATGGCATGTTTAGAAGCTAATGGTTTGCTTTTGTTCAAAAATAATTCAAACACGAGCAAACACTATTTTATATTAGCACGGACGAACATTGGGGCATATATACCCAAGTACAAATATTAAACTAACCGACCCACATTACATATATTAAACTAACCCATTACATTTGATATAGAGGGCCCTAAATATAGAGGGCCCACCCAAACCCTAACCCTAACCGCTGGCGCCCCTTAGTCTGCGGGCGCCCTTCCGTCTGCCGGCCAACCGCCGGGGGTTGGCCTACTTCCAGTCCGCCGCCCTGTTCGCCCTCTCGCGGTCGTCACGGGCCCGGGCATTGGCCTCCCGCTTGGCGTCGTCCTCCTTGTCCCGGGACCTCCTGATGCGGCGCCACATCGCCCTCTCCTCCCTCCTCTCCTCCATCATCTCCTCCCTCTTCTCCTGCCTCTTCTCCTTCTTGCGGCGGCGGTTCTTCTCCGCCTCCGTGCGGTTGGCGGCGCGGTCGACGAGGGCGGGGTCGGGGTGGTGGACCCAGGCGGTTGACGCCCACCGCTCCCGCTTCCGCTTGGTAGGTTCGACGGGAACGATGCCCAGCTCCTCCGGCGTCCACTCCGACTCGTACCAGGGCCGAGCCTTCGGGTGGTTGTCCTCGTCGCTGACGGACTCGGGGCTGGAAGGGAGAGAGTACGTCGACCCCATGGTAGAGGGAGGAGGAGGCATAGGGGCTGGAGAGGGATGAGAAGAGGGAGGAGGAGGCAAAGGCACTATTTAAAGACCCCGGTGAGGTGTGCCCGATGAGGTGTGAATTAATTGGGGTAGATGAAGAAGCAACTGTGTGAAAACGTAAGATAGCTAGTTGAAGATGCAGGTTAGATGAAGAAGCAACGTTGGTCTCCTCTGCGTAAGACAGGCGTGCATTAAGCGTAGGACAGCTAGTAGTACGTTGCGGTCAAAGCGGTGGCTGCAAAAATAGCTAGGATGCGACGTGACCCTGCATGCGTGCATTAATGCAAAGAGGTGAAAGAGATGGAATCCAAAGTCTCACGCAAACGCATGCAGAAAACGGAGACCGACCGAGGAAGCACGGGGCACGGTGCACTAATGGAAAGAGATGAAAAAACTGCCAAAGTCTGCCCCTCTTTGCATTAATTCTACGCTCGGGGCAGGTGGTGCGACGCGACGCATTTTTCTGAAACGAGGCGTGCAGGGCTGCGTCGAGGGCTGGGCTGCATGCACTGGCGGAGCTAGAGCAGAGACGGCGTGCAGGGCTGCGTCGAGGGCTGGGTTATACAAAGTAAAAATTATCTTGGGGGTGTCCTGTGCACCCCCTAGCTCTACATGGATCCGCCGCTGGCTGCATGTCTGCATGCATCGGGCTGGTGAACGGGGCCCACTAGTCAGTGGCCGTTGTTGCATGCAGTTACATTGAGACAAAACACGGAGTCAACCACCCAGTCCATGCACCCCGTCATTTTCAATCGTTTGATCGTAAGGAACGGTGCAGATCGAGCGCAGCCACCGATCCAAACCCGAGCAATTGCAGCCAATCAGAGCGCAGCCGCGGATCGGCAGTCACATGCGCACGGATCTAACCCTAGCGCCAGATCTGAACCATCCACGCACGGATCAACGGCACAGAAGGGGTCGGGGTTTCAGACGGGGTTTAGAGGGGTTTTGAGCTGCGAGCTAGGGTATGGCATAACTAATTCAAAAAAAATCAAAACATGCTCAAACCAACGCACATAGTCTTATAATGTTGTATAGCAACTAGAAAAAAATATAAACATAGTTTGCGTCAATTTTTTCGAAAAAGTGTCAAATCAAGCGAAAATTTCAAATGAGCATAATTAATTCAAAAAAAATCAAAATGACATGAGACCAGCGCCCAATGTTGTTATATGTGATATAGTTGCTAGAAAAAAATATAAACATGATTTTTGGATAATTGATCGAAAATGGTTTCCACAAAAGAGCTATCTTGTATAGACTTGTTTAGAGTTCACTAATAGAGCGATGGTCTCAAATGAGCATAATTAATTCAAAAAAAATCAAAATGACATGAGACCAGCGCCCAATGTTGTTATATGTGATATAGTTGCTAGAAAAAAATATAAACATGATTTTTGGATAATTGATCGAAAATGGTTTCCACAAAAGAGCTATCTTGTATAGACTTGTTTAGAGTTCACTAATAGAGCGATGGTCTCAAATGAGCATAATTAATTCAAAAAAAATCAAAATGACATGAGACCAGCGCCCAATGTTGTTATATGTGATATAGTTGCTATAAAAAAATATAAACATGATTTTTGGATGTTTTATATATGATTTTCTATTAAACCATGTTATTTAAATAAAAAAATAAAAAAATAGAAGAATTATTCAAAACATAATGAAACTTCAGATTTACACTATATAGGTAGAATAGATGTCTAGGAAATTAATTTGGCTGATTTAGACAAGATGCCAACAAAAGTTGCTTAGAAACGAGGGCATTTACCCTACCTTTGGAGGTCGTTTCAAACACACTTTTGATGACTATGAGCTTAACATAGCAAAAGGGCTCGGATTGATCAGCTAACATAGCAAAAGAGCTTAACATAGCATGGAAACATCAATATCACAGTACTAATTTGAAATTTGAGGCCAAATTTGAATTACAAATTTCGGTTTTCAGTTCAAATTTGAATTCCAGCCGAAATTCAAATACAAAGACCACAGTACAAATATTATTACATGCCACAAATGTTCAAACACGCCGTGTGCCCTTCCTACCACGCCGTGTGCCCTTCTTCGCACATCTTGTTTTTGGTTCTCCCTCCTCAACACATACAAGTTCACTGAGCATCTTGGTCTTGTTCACGGGCTTCTTGACTGACCTAGGTTGGTCGTTCACCTCCTCAAAAATCTCAGTTTCAACCTCGAAAGCAGTTTCATCTGTCTGAAACTGCCAGTTATCTGTCTGAATGTTATCTGTCTGAAACTGCCAGTTATCTGTCTGAAAATCATCGTCTTCAGTGCGCACCTCGACATTCCAAGGTTCAGTCTCAAACTCAGCTGCAACATCATTGTCTTCAGTGTGCACCTGGGCATGCCCAGGGACATGCCCAGGTTCAGTTGAACCAAACACAGAATGCACACTTCTCCTCTTGCCACTGACTCGTGCCTTTTTTGCTTGCCAGTTATCTTCAGCAACAAATGGAACAAGTGGAACAGGTGGAACAGTTGCAGCACGCTTCCTCCTGAAAATAAAGCATGAAATAGATTTAGTAATTAAAAAAACCAAATAAAAAAGATAACCAAATCAAAAACAAGAACATACTTTGGCTTTTCATCTGAATAGGCGCAATTGGCAGATCCTGCTCTGTGCCCAAGTTCCTGACAGTAAATGCATCTGTTCTTGCTACCTTTTTGAGCCCTTTTGGGCTTGTCATCTTTCTTCTTTTTCTTACTACTCCCACCTTTCTCAAACCAGGACTTAAATCTACTCTGCTTAGGCCTGCCAGCCTTTCTTTTCGTTACAGGAGGACACAATGTAAATTCCAATGGCTTCTCAGGCCACTGTTTCTGATCTGTAAGTGGTGGAATTGGAGTTGCATATGCAGCTTTGAATTTTGCTACCGAATAATATTCATGCAAATATGGGTGCATGTTTACCTTCGGTTGGGAGGCTAAGAAAAGAATGGCATGCTCACATGGTTTGCCGGTGTGTTGCCACTCAAGGCAAGTGCAATCATGCAATTCAGTGTTAACAACATGCCTCCTACCAGTTTTGCTATCTCTAACTTCAGCACCCCACAATGAAGATTTTTCAACAAACAAATGTGTAAGACTTCTGCTCCTGTTGACCACCTGTTGTACCACTGCTGGAAGCTTATCACCTTGCAGACAATCAGCTATCTTTCTTCTCAATTCCCACAACCGCATAAGCATGATCCTGAGTTGGTCAACCATGTCATGCACAGGTAAATCTTTTAACATCTTTATCTTGTTGTTGAAACTTTCTGCCAAATTGTTGTTGATATGATCGCACTTAATTGCAGTATTGAAACCTGACCTATACCATAACAGAGAATGGTAGGTGCTCAACCATGAAGCAAAATCATTCTGAGTACATGCAGCCTTTATCTTACCAAGGTGATAGGAATGTGTCTGTGCGGTGTACGATCTTGCTGCTGGCCACATGCGCCCAAATTCATCGCCTCTGAATTTTTTGATCAAATTCATCCACAAATGGCCGAAGCACTCCCTTTTCTCAGCATGGGGGAAAACATTGTTAACTGCATTTTCTAGCCCCTTACATGCATCTGTGTGGATTGCCAAAGGTGACACTGGACCTATACATCTTTTCAACTGCATCATGAACCATGTCCATGAAGCCTCCGTCTCTGACTGAAACAAACCAATAGCAACAAGGAACATCCAATTGTGCCCATCTAGAGCATTGCATGCTGCCAACTGACCACTCCACTCCAATTTCTGAACTTGTAAGACAAGTATGTTTTTTGGGGATTTGGTTAACCCTGACAGTACTTCCATCAGCCTGCAGTCTAGCAGATATGTACCACTTGCAAGCCCTCTTGCCAGAACCATCAAAACCTCTGCACTTCGCATAAAACTTCTTTCTATCAGTCCAAACAGTCTTTGCATCAAACTGATGTCTCACTGCATAAGTCTTGAAAGCCATCCTGAACTCTTTCATGTTCGGCCACATCTTCCCCACTCGAATGACAGGGTTTTCCTTGTCATACACATGCACCAGCTCATCATCGTGTTCATCATCTACATAGTCTGCAGCATCTTCCATCAGCTGTTCATCTACATCTTCAGATAAATCACTGTCAGTCCCATCTTGTTCACCCTGCTCCTCATCCCTCTCATCCACTTCAATGCCAAAAAGTTTGGCCATCTCAGTGTCAGCCATCGGTGCAATGACCAAATCAGTTGGTTCAGGTAGGTCAAGTGCATTCCAATCAACAGAAACTGCAGGTGCTATTACTGTCGGTTCAGTAATAATGGGAATTATACACCTATCGGAAGCCCAATCATCATCTGCCTGCTGCATAGCTAACTTTGAGGGCACATAACCCACCTTTGAATCAACATTCAGATCAACAAGCAGAGCATAAAAAAGTAAAACTTTGCTCCTCCAGCCCTCTTGCCGATCGATTTCCTCAGCAAGCTATTCACCATCCTCAATTCTGACATATTCACCTTTCCAATTATCGAACCACAACAGTGATACTTCTTGCTCTGGACCCCAAATAACATGCTCTGCAATTTTCTCCACCATTGCCTTCACCGCCTTCTCCCCCATGTTCGGTAGGTCTGTTGGATCAAACTCTTCAAGATCAACCTCCCACTTCACAATCGTGTCTCTATCAATGTCCACCATGCTCCCATCAACTAATTTTGCCGTAGATCGTAAGAAATTGACTGTAATTTCGAAGGTGCTCCGAGCAGCATCCTCTCTGTCAGTAGCGGGCAGCGTGAGGTCGAGCAAACGAGACCCAAATCGAAGTAAAATTGTGCGGTAGAGAAGCGCGTTACCTATTCGAAGTTGAATCTCCCGGATCGACCCGCGGCTTCACCATCTTCTTCTCCCCCCCCCCCCCCCCCCCCCCCCCCCCCCCCCCCGCCCAGTAGCGCCGCCCCGCGTCCTCTAGCCATTTGAATCAGCAGACAATTAGCAAATTAGCTCAGATCTCAAATACAGTCGGAGGGGAACGGGGAGGAAGACGAATTCGCTCACCATTGCTTCCGCCGCCGCCGCCAAGAACGAAAGCTCTTCCGCCGCCGAGAACGAGAGCGCCGCCGCCGCCGGAGAAGAACGAGAGCGGAGTTGGGGGCGGGCACTGGCAGTTGGGCGCGGGGTTGACGAATTCAGTCAGCTGTTTGACTCAATCTTGTGGGACCCACATGCTTAATCTAAGCTAACAAAGCCCGCTAACAACAGTTTTGGCACCCGTGTGCCTCTGGGCTATTTCTGCTCATATTTGCGTCGCATGGGAGCTATTGTCTGGAAAGACGTCGTACTCCAGCCAATACTCTGAAAACAAGTCGCACAGGAGCTATTTGCCCCGCTAGGGGGCATGTACTGGCATATCCTTAACAGTCACTTCGTGCTCGCTCTGGACGCGGCGACCATGGAGTTCTCCTGCCTGCCGCCGCCGGCCATAATGTGGGGCGACATGGATGGAAAACACAAGTACCGCATCGGCGAGATGCCGGAGGACGGCCGGCTGTGCATCGCGTCGCTCGAGAAGACCCATGGGCTGCAGCTGTGTGTGCGTGGAGAAGGCGGTGACAACGGCTGGGTGCTGGAGAGGCGGATCCGGATGAAGGAGGTGCTTGACACGGTGCCGTCGCTGCCCAAAGACATCCCTGTGCGCCACTACAGGTTGTGGCTAGGTGACATGGACGCGGGGCGAACTGGCAGAGTCTTCATCAACACCATGGGGTACGGCAACTTCTCATACCACATGGACACTGGAAAGTTGGATTGTTTGACGAGGGAGGATGGCATGACATTTGGACACCCCATTTTCGCATACTCTCCTGCTCCGGATAGCTGCTCTGCCTGACATTCAGGTAATCTTTCCAACTGAAGTTTTTAAAGGATCCTACTTCATGTGTGGATTATCATTTGTACCACGGAATTATTTCCAACTGAAGTGCTAAAAGGTTCAAACCTGTGTTTTGAGCAATCCACAGAACTGGCAATGACATTGGTCTAAGTTTTGGACTTTGGAGGTTGATTGAAATAGTGCAGAATGTCCTTATTTTGTCCCAACAAAAAAGTTTTTTTGTATCAGATTATAGATGTGAATTTGACTAGGATTGGACCTTCCATTTTCTTTCATATTCAGAAGCTACAATGCCTAGATCACCAGCGCATGTTGTTTTTAAAGTTTTATATTAGATGGTTAATGAAATATACATGTTTAGGATGTTAAATCTCTTTTTTGAACACCACCATGCAATTGTTAGGTAATTTTCAGCCCTAGGTATAGCACTCTCTGGGGATAAATGAAGTTTTTTTTTGTTATGATTAGTAATCTTGTTCTTGGCATCTCTCAGTTTTTGGATGATTGAGTTGGCTTCCTTCTAGAAAATGAGCTCTGCACCTTGTATTTCTTGTCGCATACATAGAGTATCTGAGTATGGGTATCACTAAGAGCTAGTACATGCTGTCTTGTGCAACTATCTATGGAATGCTTCTTCATGGCTAAAGCATGTAACTTTCTGGTTACAAACAAGGGGGTTGTAATTTTTACTGTCAAAGTTTAGCATAACTGATTGACATGGTATGTAGTCTGTCTGAACTTGAGCTTGATGGTAAGGTTAACTGCAGATCCGGAGTGAGATGTACCCTCTCTAAAAAAAAAGGAGTGTGATGTGCATGAAACCTTGGGTACATATATCATATATGTGTGGTCTATAAATCTTTCCAATTAAAATGTGAACGGGTCCTCATGTGTTATCCTTAGTTGAACCATTTGTACTGTAAATCCAAACATGTTACCTGTTTGATAAAAAGTGCTTGTGTTCTAGTGATTTTTCTGCTGTTTGATAGAAAGTGGGGCATGTCTGTTTTGAGTCGTGACGTACTATAAATCTACATGAAGCTCTTAATCAAGCCATGTCACCATTTTTGCAATTTAAAGAGACGCCTTTTATTAACTTTATACCTTTTGGTAATGTTACACATGAGTGGTGGTAGGCACTACTGAAGTTATCATGTTATCATAATCGGTTCTTTTTTGACTTTGGTTACTGATAATATGGAGAGTCGGTATCCGTCTATCAAAACACAAGCTAGCTATTGACCTCCTTATATTGCACCACTCCAGGAGATTAGTTTTTCTTGATGGTTCAAATGTATCATGTTTTCCATATTATGATTAAGCAGTGATTACGTAATTGATTTGATTTGCTGGAATTTGCCATATTGTGATTTCAACCCTAAATACTTGCTGCACAATTCTGACAAGAAGGTGGCTCTAACTTGTTACAGTTGAGAAAGTTGAGCAACATAACATAGGTCATGCTTTATCAAAAAATAAATAACATAGGTTTTCCATGTTACCTTTATAATGGATATAACATTTCCTGTTAACTCTGTAATCCTCTCAATCAAACCATATGTACCATAAATCCAAATGTCTTTCCTTTTTCTAAAAAGTACCGAGAAAACTCAATGCCTCGGCACATGGTGCAATATTGGAGTTTGATACATAGTGCAGCATGTCAATTCTGAGTCACGGCACAGTAGAAAAGTTGCCGATACTCAAGCCGTAAACAGGTTATAATTTCGGTTTATCTCCAGAGGAAGAGAACATAATTATAAGGTTGAATTTGGCTACGGATGTACTTATATCTGATCCATTGAAGTGACATTGTCCTGTCATTTCTAGGCACTAACATATCTACATGGTCATGAGAAAATAGAACATTCTGGTGCCCTTGCATTAACAAATTTTAGTGCTTAAAGAAGCAATTTTTGTAAGCGCTGAACTTGTTTCTTTACACAGGGCACAAAGTTCAATATTTTTTATGGAAGTTTTACTAGCACATATAGGAGTCGGAACATTTCCATGTGTATTTTTTTGAAATTCAGAAAATACTAGTGTAACAATTTTTCAAATACTGAAGAAAATACAAAGATATGTATTGCGTGCAGCTGCACGCTTTGTTACCTGGTAGTGTGGAATCAGATTCCGATGTTGCTGCCAATATTTTTGAGCGTGTTTGAACTTTAAAAACCACATCTATGTGCTTGATCTTCCAGATTTTAGTTACACGTCAGTTTTTTTCCGGTAGTTGTATGTTGTGTATGTCTGATCCACTGGAAAGTTTGCTGATAGTTCTGCTCTTTTTTATGATCTAGGGTGGTGACTACTGACTGGTGGCTTCAGAGGCATTGCCACTTTTTTTGTTCAAAGTCAGCTCGTAGGAAGCTCTACTTACGTTCTTATGCACGAGGCAGTGAAATGGGGAGTCTCTACTGCCTGCTACGTTATCTAAGTACAATTTGGATGACATGAATGAAATCCTGAAAACATCAGGCTCTTTGCTGGTCCTGTGTTTCAAAAGGAATGACACCGTTGCGAACTCACAATATCCTCATATGTCCTCATATGCGTTGAACCATGGCTCACAGGAGCACCAGCTCAGGCTTTTTTATTGCAATGAGTACCAGATAGCCCATTTAACTGTGATGTTCTTTTTACCTGACGCGTTACCTTGTGAATTTGTGTTCTATGTGATGGCGCTTTTTCTTTTGATTTGGTATTATGTGTCGTAATTTTGCATGTTTTATCTGATACATACAGCTGAACGCTAATTTTCTTTAGAGCTACCGAATTTGACAGGTAGTTTAAGAGATAATTACCTCTCCATGTACTACTTCGAGGGTCATATGAACACTAGTAACATCTTCCATAGCCCATATGGTGAATTTACCACTACCAGGCGACTAAATGACAAACCTAACTATAAAGTTGAAGAAATATAGGCAATTATGGAGATGCATGCTCTGCTTAAGAACAAAATGTCAGAAGTTCATTGACCGGGGAAGTTCTGCTAGAAAACAGAATGTGAGAAACAACCATGCTAAAAGTTAGCAATTGTACAAAGATTATCTCATTTATATCTATATATGTATGACAACATGCATGTATAATCACCATTATAGTAAAAATAGGGAGCTAGTAACAATCCTTGAACTGTTGTTTGCTATCAACTACTTATTGATGTTATCCACTACTGCATTTGGGAAAACTCTTTCTTGAAAACTCCTTACTCTTCCGAAGGAATTTGTTTTGCAACTTAGTTACACGATTTAAACAAATGGAAACAATCCCATGTAATTCTCGATAAAAAAGCTTAGATCGTTATTTGGTTGATGCATTCCAATGTGAAACATAACCAAATTTACTGAGCTTGCTCATCATGCGCAATTACTACCATATTTATAGCGTAAACAACAAAATTATACGAATCCAACCATCCGCTCCTGAAACATGGTACTTCAAAACATCCCAAAATGGTTTTAGTTGATGTGGTGTGGATATGATTTTACCACCTTATTTCCACGTCTTCTAAAATCTAGAAGAAAAAAAAATGAAAAACTTAAAGTTGTGAAACCCCTCGAATGTTTTTGGGAATTCACAAGGAAATTGATGTTAATCCCGAAATATCAATGAGAAATCCATTCCCAAATAATTAGAATATGAACCATTTTTGCGAAACTAAGCAAGGGATTTTTTTGTAGTTTTTTAACGTAGTATTTTTTAAAACCGAATGTTTTTTCAAAAGCCCATGATATTTTTGTAAACTTACTTTTTTCGAAGTTTTTTGGGTGACGTGTAAGTGAAGTAGTAGACATGTGGAGTACGTGTCACCTAAAATCACCATGAAATATCCATAACCATTTTGAAGTAGTCTAAGACTGTATCTTGTTCGTTTTTGAGAGTTGCATGCTATGGTTTAAAATTCTTATGTAGTGTTTTTTTGTTGATAGAAACACATGTACTCTTTTTTTGTTTGAGGGTAAAACACTTACTCGTACTCAACAATGGACAATGGGGTTAGGGATGGAATTAAAACTCGTGAGTTAAACGAGTAGCTCGTGACTCTGCTCGGCTCGAACTCTGTGTCTCACGAGGCGAGCCGAGTTTTGGAACTGAACTCGTTTGTTGATCGAGCTAGCACGAGTAACTCGTTTAACATATTCTAAGTGTTAGAACATACACGCATATGAAAAAACTAGTAATTTTCCTACTAATCCCGAACTATAACAATGATGTCCTTTTACAATTTCAATCTTTATTCAAAGGGTAGATCAATGCTGAAAGACCGAACCTCTAAACCATTATCAGTGCAATAATATTAACAGTTTAGCACTAATATATGAAAAATTCACACTTTATATTTGTGTGAGTTAAACGAGCTACTCGTGAGCTACTCGCTTGTTTACCGAGTCGAGCCGAGTTTTAAGTCAAACCGAGCTAACTAGTGGGTTGAGCGAGTTTAAGCGAGCTCGGCTGACTTTCAGGCCCGATATCGAGCCTTATCTGAGCACCAGTTCAAAACTCGCACAATACTCCAGCCCACTGTTTATTACTGGGCTTCCTCTCCGCCTCCTTTGGACCGCGACCATAGTTCGGTCCATGCCAAGCCCGATAGGGTTTGGCTTCTAGGTCTCCAAGTCCCTATATAAATGACCAATTCCCCCAATCTTCCCACCCCCTCGCTCTCGCCGCCGCCGCTGCCTTGCCCTCCGCGCCGCCGCAGCCATGGTTCGTCCTCTCGCTCCCTCTCACCACTCTTCCCGCAGTGTCCCCGTTCTCCGGCTTTGCTCTGACTCCTGTTCTTTCGTTTCTCCTTCTTTGTTTCCAGGTGAAGTACTCGACGGATCCGGCCAATCCCACCAAGTGTAAGTTCCTTGCTCCAGCTAATAAGCGATTTCGTTTTCGCCGTGCTGCATGATGAGTTCCGCCGATCTATAGGTTTCTGATCCGTGTTTTCCTCTTTGATTCTTGCAGCCGCCAAGGCCATGGGCCGGGACCTGCGTGTTCATTTCAAGGTGAGCTCCCGAGCTTAATCCCCGAGAATGCGTGTTGAGAGGTCTTAGTGTGAAAGGCTAGGCACGTAGATTATGCTGCTGTCTCGTCGTTCTCTTAGGGGCATGCTCTAGTTTCTAATGTCCGCTGTTAGCTTATAGAATCGCATGACCCTGTAGACATGCGCTGCTTTGTTTGTTGCTCATTTGTTTTTGTGCGTTAGTCAGTTCCAGTAGTGCCGTTAGTATCCTCTTAACTAGACAACTTGAAACATCTTAGCTTCGAGTGCCCTAGCACTTTCTTTTCCTAGTTAGCTGTGTATTACTAGCTGTACTCGTCAAGTATAGTCTGTAGTTCCTTGTTTTGTTTTGCTTCAGAACCTTCAGCTTGACTGTCCAGTCCCTTGTAAACATACTTGTTTAAAATTTTGTTTCAGGAAAAGCCCTATTAGCTAGCTGACCTTAGGAACTGTAAATATATCAAGTCTTGTTTTGTTTGGTTGAGCTTCTTGTCAATTGGCTACCGTTCATTGTAGTAGCTGGAGCTTTCTTTCACTAGTTCCCTAAAGAATAAAAGCAGGATGCTTTGCTTTCTATAAACAGTGTCCCCGTAATCTTTAGGAATATCATTTCCATCGTTTTTGGGTGAACCAGTTGACACAGTACTATGTGTTCTATGTCTATTGGTTCAGTAAATGATGACACATTTTGTGCCAATGTATGCATTTCGTTGATAGATTTCGTGGTTCCTCTACTTTTGTGCTCACCTGCATAACTTAGGCATACATATGCCTTGTTTATCAGTAAGTTCTGTTTTAGAGCTTGAGCTTCTTGTGTTTTGACTTTGGACCCTAAAGTAAAAAGCAGGATGCTTTGCTCTCTATAAGCAGTGTCCCCGTAAGCTTTAGGAATATCACTATCATCGTTATTGGGTGAACCTTTGGACACAGTACTATGTGTTTTATGTCTATTGGTTCAGTAAATGATGGTACATTCGTGTTATGACATAAAAGATGTTTGTTGTAGGACTCTGTTTAGGACTCTGTTCAGGACTTCTGTTCAGTCCATTCATTAATAATTTGAAACCTTCTGTTGTTGCTGCTGGAGCTTCTTGTTTTGGGACCCTAAAGTATAAAAAGCAGGATGCTGTGCTCTCTGTAAGCAGTATCCCCGTAAACTTTAGGAACAGCAGCCTCATCGTTTTTGGGTGAACCGTTGGACACAGTACTTTGTGTTTTATGTCTATTGGTTCAGTTAATGATGGCACATTTTGTGTAAATTCATCCTTATTGTGTTGTGCTTCATGTGATGTTCTGGTATTTTATGTACCTCTTGTACTAAGCTGGGGAGATTTTAATTAAACTTGTAGTTAATTGGCAACCTTTTATTGTATTCCTTACTCTTTTTAGGACCCTAAATATGAAAAGTCGTATGTTTATTGTTACTGGGCCCATTGCTGGATGTGGGATTGTCTTTTTTGCTAACAACTCTTGTTTATGATGCAGTCAGTGTTTAATTATTGTTATTGTTCAAAATTGCAGAACACTAGGGAAACAGCGTTCGCCCTCAGGAAGATGCCACTGAACAAGGCTAAGAGGTACCTGGAGGATGTGCTTGCACACAAGCAGGCCATCCCCTTCCGCAGGTACTGCCGTGGTGTTGGACGTACCGCTCAAGCTAAGAACCGCCAGCCAAATGGTCAGGGTCGCTGGCCTGCCAAGTCTGCTCAGTTTGTTCTGGATCTTCTCAAGAACGCAGAGAGCAATGCTGAGGTACGTGATCTCATTATGTCCTCCTTATGACCTCCTCATTTCTTCATTCTGTTATCTCATTATGACCTCCACCTTTCTTCATTCTGTTATCTCACTGTGACCACTGAATTTCTTCTATTCTGTCTACTTTATTTTAGCCTAATTCTTCCAATTTGTGCTCAACAGGTTAAAGGTCTGGATGTTGATGCTCTCTACATCTCACACATCCAAGTGAACCAGGCCCAGAAGCAGCGGCGCAGGACCTACCGTGCTCATGGACGCATTAACCGTAAGTTTTATCAAAATACTGTCTTGCATTGGTATTGCAGTTGCATTGTGGATTGCTCATAACTCCCTCTACAATTGCAGCCTACATGTCTAACCCGTGCCACATTGAGCTCATCTTGTCCGAGAAGGAAGAGCCAGTGAAGAAAGAGGTATATTCCTTCTTTGACCGACTCTGTACTCTCCTTGGTTTGCGTTATGCTTTGTCAACACTTTTGCCATTCCCTTGATGTATTCAATCCCTTGTTTGTGCAGGCCGAGTCCCAGATTGCGCCCAGGAAGGCCTAGAGGAAGAAAGCTCGTCATACTTGTCCACCTATTCGTTAGAGCAGTTTGTAGCATCTGGCTTTGGCTGAGGGGAATTTTTGGCCTGTTATCATCTGTCATCTTCTAAATACTATCGAATCTGGTTGTGTTTTGGGATATTTTTCATATTGGCCTCTTAGTATCTATCGTTCAAGCTTTTCTCGTTTTAAAATGTCTCAATCCTGATTTGAGTGCATTTTTGACAGTCAAATGAGTCGGTGTATTTTAGCACCGCAGAGACAATCTCAATAACGTCTATTATTTACTATTCACATAACCAATCAAGCAAAACTTGCACACAATCCAACAAAAAAGAGATGTGCTGATGGACAATTCGTGAGAACAGTGTATTCAGGTTATACGCCCGGTAAGCGTTTGGAAGATTGAATTTATTTGTCTAAGTCACCATCACCACTAATATAAAGAGAGGTGGCATATCCAACAAATTCTGGTCCTATTTCCTTCGCTTCTGTAAATTTCTCCTACACAGCGCAATTTCCCTGCTTGCCACAGCGCACGATCCGCCCTGCCACGACTTGTCTTGCCTCTTCCGTTTCTGCCTCACTTGTCCCTCGGCTCTTCCACCGCCACCTCGGAGCTAGCTATGCTTCAGTCCGTTCTTGTCGATGTCCATCTTGACCCAAACAAAGATTCACGCCAATGCCGCTACTCGCGCTAGCCTTTCAAATAGAGTGTTTCTATGCTAATTTTTGCAGGACAGATGATCAAGCCACCAAGGTCTGGGGGAACGCCGCCCCCTAAAGTGCAAAATATTCAACTGGCTGACAAGACGCCAACGGCTACCCACGAACGCCCGCCGCTTTCGACACCAACTTGGAGGATCCCCGAAGTGCCCCTCCTATGACCAATCGAAGGATGTTGATCACCTCCTTGTTCGCTGCCATCGAGCCCGTCAAGTCTGGAACTTCTTCTTCCCTCAAGATGCAAACCTCGTCATCGACAATGCGCCTACTCTCTGGGATGCTCGCTGCCATAACTTTGAGGAAGCTACAATTTGCACCGCAATCTCCTAGAGCATCTGGAAACGTCGCAACTCCATCATTTTCAACAATGTTGATGAGCCGCTTCATATGGTCATACGAAGGTGTTTAGATGGCATTCGCCTATGGGCTAATCGATGTAATTCAGCTACTTATGCTGTCCGCCTCACTCTCTGGTGCACCATCTTTGAACCACCGTGAGAAAAGCTTCTCCTTCTTCTTCTTCTTCCCCGCCCCCTCTCCTTCTTTTGTAACATGTGATTTGTAAAACATTGGTTTTAATAAAAGTTGTTCAGGTTGGCACTTAGCCCACCGTCGTGCCGGTAAAAAAAAAGGATGTTGCATATCAATTAAATAAATTATGTACCTGTTCAATACATCGAAATTGTGAGTAAATACCGCAAACCAACCTGTGGTTGGATGGTTAGTAGGGTGGTTATACCCTCAGCCCACCAGAGTTCAAACCCCAGGTTTGACATCTGTGTGTTGCATTTAGGCGGAATATTCTTTCAGTGGGAGGCGACGTTCCCGTCGACAGCGAGGCGTCCGTGGTGACTTCGTCAATCTCAAGACTCGATCCGCCGGCTCAGTATTTCGGAGGTGCTCATAGGGGTAGGGTGTGCGTGCGTGCGTTCATAGGGGTGAGTGTGTGCGCGTGTATGTGAGCGTTTGCGTTTGTACTGTGTTTCTCAAAAAAAAAATTGTGAGTAAATACCGCAAAGTATTTATTTCTGTTGTCAAAACAATCATTAAGAAACATTTTGTAGCAAATAACATTTCACAAGATTACACTATAATTTCCAACACTGACATTGAACGAGGTCCAATAGATGGTCATACACGTCAACATTTCATGGGAGCTCAATTTGGTGAATGCTTCTATCCATTTTGACCCAGGCTTATTGATGAGGACATCCCTACTATTGACGCAACCACAACTACTGCACCACCTCAATTACAAGGACCGTTGACTAGAGCTCGTGCATGTCAACTACAACAGCAGGTACTTTCGTTTCTACAAGCTACTCCTAATGTACATGAGAATATGATGCTGCCTAAAGTAGATGTGTTTGCTTCTCTTAGGAATGATGGACCAAGCATGGACAAGAGGGACAAGCTATGGAGCATGTACGTGGATGGAGATAGCCGCAGGAGTGGAAACAAGGGAGAGGATGATGCCACCGATGGAGACTGCCGCAACTTGAAGCCACCATGATGACATTTGAAGACTTGGACGAATTCCTCAAGACTACACTTCATAATTTCGTCCATAGTCACGTATGGTGACGCATCACCTTTTATTTGTGGGCCAGGGCCCATGTAATTTCGGACTAGAAGTTTTAGTGCGTTTTTAGTGTCCGTATTAGGGAAGGAAAGTCCGACTAGGGTAGGATTCGGCCAACCCCCAAGGCTGGTCGAAAACCCCCTCCTTTCCTCCTTATATACCTCGTCTAGGGTTACGTTTAGACTCGGATTTTGTTTAGCTAAAAGACTGCCTAGTGATGGCGTGTAGTTCACACGTTCGTTGGGAAACCCCAAGAGAAAGGTATGATGTAGTGCAGCAGCAGTTTTCCCTTGAAATATGACCAAGGTTTATCGAACCAGGAGGACACGGAGGTTCTTCAGAAGGTTGTTGATGGGCGCCGTTACTCGATCACCAACGTGGAACCTGCACACAACACAACCAAACTACTTTGCCCCAACGAAACAGAGAGGTTGTCAATCTCTCTGGCTTGCTGAAAACAAAGGATTAAATGCACAGTGTGGAAAACAGTAGTGATTGCAGAAAGTAACAAGGAACAGATGATTGCAGTAGGTGGTTTTATCAGTATGAGGGAAAATGGACCGGGGTCCACAGTTCACTAGTGGTGTCTCTCCATAAAAGATAACTAACATGCTGGGTGAACAAATTACAGCTGGACAATTGACAAATAGAGAGTGCATGACAATGCAATATATGACAAGATGTTCATTATGAGATTTAATTGGGCATTACAACAAAGTACATAGACTTGCTATCCAACTCATCTATGCCTAAATAATCCACCTTCAGGTCAGCATCCGCATCACTTCCAGTATTAAGTTGCAAACAACAGATTATTGCATGAAGTAAAGTGTGTAATGTAAACAATGCAAATGACACGTAGACAATGCATCATTGTTTTATCCCTAGTGGCAACAGCACATCCACAACCTTAGTCGTTTCTGTCAACTCGAGCCCAGATTTCTGGAGGCATGAACCCACTATCTAGAATACATACTCCCTCTTGGAGTTACAAGCATCTACTTGGCCAAAGCATCTTCTAGCAACGGAGAGCATGCAAGATCATAAATAACATAAACATATAGATTGATAAACAACTTGCTCATAGTATCAATATTCATCAGATCCCATCAAACACAACATGTAGCATTACAATAAGATGATCTTGATCATGTTAGGCAGCTCACAAGATCTAAACATGGAGGTACAAGGTGGAGAGACAACCATCTAGTTACTGCTATGGACCCGTAGTCCAAGGATGAACTACTCACGCATCACTCCAGAGGCAGGCATGGCGATGTAGAGCCCTCCGGTGATGATCTGCCCTCCGGCAGGGTGCCGGGAAGAGCTTCAGAACCCTCCCGGTCTAGGGTTGGCGACGACGGCGGCAGCGGTACTTTTCGTGGAATATGATCGGTGTTTTTAGGGTACGCGGAACATCGGGAATATATAGGCGAAAGGGCGGCGTCGGAAGCTTCACGAGGCGGCCTCGCCAGGGACCGGCGCGGGCCCACCCTTGGCCGCGCCCTAGGGTGGCGAGGCGGCCTCGTGGCTCGTCTCCGTCTCCCCTTCTGGCTTCTGATCGTGTCGGTGAAAATATGAGCGTCCCTTTTTGTTTCGTCCAATTCCGAGAATATTTTGCGACTAGCTTTTCTGAAAGAGAAAAACAACAGAAAACAGGAACTGACACTCTGGCATCTTGTTAATAGGTTAGTCCCACAAAATGCATAAAAATGCTATGAAGTGTAAACAAAACATGTAGCAATTGATATAATAACAGCATGGAACATCAAAATTATAGATACGTTTGAGACGTATCACCTAGCGTTTCGCTGCATCTTCGTGATCTCGATTTGTGTCCAACGACCAGATTAAGACCGCTACGGAATCCCACCTTTTCAATAAAGTTCATCTTATATCCGCAATTTCTGATTGCATTATTGGTTCTTACTTGTTCCTCGATCGCAGGTAGAACTAGACCTATTGGTCAGGCTGATCGTGCTTCTATAGGATTGGTAACCTCGGGAGATTGATTTAGCGATTGCATTGGCGCTGCGTACGTGTGCGTAGTAGTCGAATCGCCAAGGTCGACCTCCACCAGAATCGACGTATCTTCATCTCATCGAAAGATCGGACACCTTTGCCCTATCACTTATTTTGACTTATTTTTTTCGTCTGAAGGTTAATTGTTCATTTCCTTTATGCTGTTCTAATCAGTGAATTTAGTAGCTCTCCCGCTAACCTTAAAAAAGCTCTCAACCATCTCCCGTCTCTACCGCCTTCTTTATAGAAAATTCCAGAACCACAAATAGTTAGGACTTCCAATGTATGATCTGTAATCTAGAACCCTACAAAAAAAAAGCACATTTTTTTTAAAAAAAAACCCTTTTCAATCATTTTACTGACATCAAAAGGAAAAAGAAAGAAAAGTGGATTGAACCGAAACTTAGAATCAGGGAAAATTTGGTAAACCCATTTTTGGAAAAAGCAATTTAATACTCCCTCCGTCCGGAAATGGATGTCTTGATTTGTCTAGATTCAGATGTATGTAGATATGTTTTAGTGTACACATACATCCGAATTTGGATATATGTAAGACATCCTTTTCGAAATGGAAGGAGTAGATAATATTCAAGCTAAAGCATGGCTAATAAATCAAAGCATAGAAAAGGCTGGGTTGGCTAATCAAATTAGAAGATTTTGAGCCAAAACCTTGTGAATTCAACAAGAGAAAAATCGACAAAAACTTAGACATACTTGACTTCCAACAATGCAACTTTCAACCTTACTTTACATCGTTCTGACAAATAAAAACAATAAACCGAAGATATGGTAGATCCATGCTTTTGTCGTGGGCCTTTCACGTTGCCATCAGAGTGGACTATATGACATAATTGGGTTGTATTTTTTTCTTGGACATACTAGCCTTTTCCTATGAATGCTTGGGGAGTAGGGGGCGTCAAGTACAGTAACCCATTTTTGGATTGTTATTAGTAGGCCATTTTTGCTAGCAACCTTCACTTTTTAAGGGCACTATGCTATTACCGTAGTTTCGTGTAGTGTTATCTGCTAAAGAAAAAAGCCAGCTTTTCCTCTCTCCCGCATGGGCCTCGGTTGGGCCAGATTCTATTTAACTCGGGTGGACCGAGTCTTCTTAGTTACCTCGGATGGGCCATAACTCGGTTAGCTAAAGTGGACTGAGGTCCGAGTAAGCGAAGCTGGGCCTGGATCGTATTTGAGCAGAGGTGACAGGTCGGGTTACGATCATCTCCACCGGATCGTCACCAGCTCCTTCTGGCCGGATGATCTCAGAGCCGAATCAACTCCAGTGTGCCCTGCTGCACCTCGGCTACCACCTCTACCCCGACATCTCCAGCACCTCGTCATCAACTGGATCATCTTCAACCGGGTCATCTCAGCCGAGTCATCCCGGCTGCTACCTCGTCCAGTACGAGATTCCCCGGTAACCCGCCGTGGATTCCGGAAGACAGGAACTAGAAGACAAAGACAAGGGGCATGGCTACAGTGCCCTGATGTGACAAGAGTACAACCGGATGACACAGGCAACAGTGTTGACAAGACCCCAGTAGTCAAATCATGAACAGTGAATAGTGTACGGTGCACCATGTCTCCTTGTCCCCTGGGCCCTCCCTATATAAAGGGCACCAGGGGGAGAGCACTGGACGGCTCCCGGGCGTGAGCTCATTTCCCCCCGCGGGCTTTGTTTCTTCTCCTTCCTTGAGTAGTTCTTCCTAGTAAGCTCCATACAGCTCGAGGAGCATTTTGTACCCACCGCATATGAGATGAGAATACACCAAAGTAGGATAGATGCTGCAGTAGGGGTTTTATCTCTCACGAGAGCCCCGAAGCAGGGTAAATCTTGTGTTTGCAGTGTTCTTCGTGTGCGATTCCATCGCGCAATCCCTCCCCGAATCCACAAGCACCCATTCGGCCCCAGAATAAGCCTACCCCTAGGCATCTGCGTGATTCCCACCACGACAGTGGCTGGCTTGTAGTCACCATGGTGCAGTTTTTACTTTCCGTTTTGTAATACTCTAAATACTTCCTTAAAACTTTGCAATAAAAAGCCATGTGCATCACTCTGATGCAGAGGCTGGGGCTTTTGCTCCTTTTCTAAAAAACTAGCTAGGTGGCCCGCGCAATTGCGCGGCTAGCACTGATCAAACTCAAATATTTATATCTAATGTATCATTTTTATTCTGGATATTCTATTATAAAACATTTTGAATTCGACAAAAATATATAAGATTGGTTTTGTATACTCGGGTTATTGAGCTGCCAATTGCTTCCACGTTCCAATCTACGGCTTATAGCATATGTACATGTTATGAATACCTTCGTTGTTTAGGCTTCCATGTTTTTTTATGCAGAAGTTGGCTATATCATTATTGTTATAAAATTCAAGCAATCAATTGTGTCTCGGTGCTGGTGGAATGATTTTCCATGTCATGCAACATTAACAAATATTGATTATATGTGTACAGTACAGGGACATCAGCTATAGTAGTGTCGTAAGGGCATGTATAATGGGGTGACGTCAGCCTTCTCTTAGCGTTGACACGTAGGATAATTGTCTAGTTGGCGGAGAGAGAATGGAGAAAGAGGAGGTTGCATTCCCTTAGGTAAGAGATGATCTCTTACGAAATAAGAGAAGGCTAGTTTTACCATTGTACCATTTGTCTTCCCTTAGAACTACGATTTCCTACTAAAATATAATTAATTCTTATTCATTGTTAGAAATGGCAATACGAGATAACGCATTGTACAACTTATAATTCTGCCTTCCCTAGATGATGTGGACGGCTAAGAGAGGACGTGCCTTCTCTACCATTGTACATGCCCTAATATCTCTATATTCCTCATTAATTCTGGTGGCATGTGGCCACGCACGCGCAGGTCCTAGCACAGTTTCTTGAGACGAACATGATTCTGCTCGTTGCGAGAAATTGTAGTGCCCAGGAAGCAAAGAATTGTTGTCTGCATAGTGATACTATGAAAGTTATTTTCTGAAAAAAGACCCCAGTGATAATAATAAAACAATCGACCTTGATCATAAAAATACTACATGACCTTATTAATCTGGTCGTGGCTTTCAGTATACTATAGGCACACTGACTTTCACCTAATTTTATTGCAATAAATAATTAGGCTTTTTCCACGATATAAAACTCTCAACCCACATGATGCCTCTGATCAGCTGCTCTGCCTCATCGACTGTGACAAACTGACAACACGCTCCCTCAGTTGTACCTCAATCGAAGGCCTAGTTTCCAAACGTCTCATCTCATGCTTCTGTTACGTTGTTCCAAACAATGAGCACCGTTGAAGTGCGGGAGGGCACCACGTCTGGTAGTTACATGTGCTTGGTGATGGTGATCCCGAGACCTTCTGCTGTTCAAGGAAGCCAACATGCATAATGAGATCGCAAAGGAAAGACTAAAGATATATTATAGATGGAAAGATGTGTGCAAGAGTGCAAGGTCGTCCCGCTTCTAAACGATTAGGTCTGCGACGTACCTTCTAGTACTCCCTCCGTTCCAAATTAATTGACTTGGTTTTGTCCAAATATGGATGTATCTATACTTGTTTGATGTCTAGATACATCCATGTGTAACAAAATGTGTGTCAATTAAATCCGAACGGAGGGAGTACATGTTTAGCTCTTTATTTATTTCTTCTTATCGCTTGGTATTGTTTTACCTACCGAAAGAGTGCACTTTATTAAAAATTACAGTGCATGGTGCCGGACGAACCATGATACCTTTGAGTAGGAAATTTCCTTGCACTACCAATTCCCGAGCTAACACTAATTGATGGTGGTGGTTCTAGGTTAACGTCATAGTTTTAAATAGCCTGCTATAACCCGGCTATAGAGCTATAGCTTTTAGAGCATCGTGAAGCTAAATGAATTTATATAAAAAAAATCCGCTATATCCACATTTAGTTTCTGTTTAGCGGGGCTATAACTCTTTTTCAGGGTGGACGCTGTTTACTATAGACGCTATTTAAAACACTTAACACTGGTAGTGCACGTTTAGCTACTCTTACTCGGTGCAGCATTACTCATCGTCATGCATGGATCGAAGTCGGCACGCTATATAAAAGGTTATCGATTCAGAATTTCAGATAGCCTTCAAATGTGTTGAAGCCATGCAGACCCTGCAGACCCCACATGCATGATCGGATATTTAACCGTGGGTACATTACAAATACTACCTCCGATCCATATTAGTGGGCACAACTTTGTCTAGATACACATGTATCTAGTCTAAATACTTAACTAGATACATATGAATTTAGACAAAGCTATACCCACTAATATGGATCGGAGGGAGTACATAAAAAGTAAATAGCTTCAGTTGATTACATTACCTCGAGAAAAGAAGCGTACCATGGAGTATGCAGCTGATTTGAGCTTGCCATAGCTATGTGTACGATCATGAATTGATTAGATCATAGCATGTACGTACGTGCATGAGTAAATTAGATGAACGATAGTCACCATTGCTATTGTTGTCTGCGCCTAGCTTGCAGTAAACGGCGAGCTCATCCGAGACCACGCCGGCGTACATTCCCGGATCTCATTCTTCCGGCGGGTGGCCCTGGCTGACGCCGGCATGCAGCGTCTCGTTCCCTACATGCCCACACGACGCAGGCGTACAGTACCGCGCGCATCACGTACTCCAGCACCCCCACTGAGGCCAGGAGCGAACCCAGTATGCACATCCACGCCAACGCCGTCCAGTCCGGCAGTCTGACGCGTGCGTCGAGTAGCCGTGCGTGTGGTGGCAGTGGTGTACGTCTCCGTCCAGCCCGTCTAGTATGATGCGGCGTCGGACGAAACATCACAAATCAATATGCGGCGACAGGCGACGCCACTACCGGAATCGCCGCCTTTGCCGTGTGGCCAAAATACACGGCAAAGGACCCTCGGAACACGGCAAAGACTTTGCCGTGCCGAACAGCACGGCAAACATCACACGGCCTAATAGCCGTCGGCAAAGAATATTTGCCGTGCTCCTTTCCAAAATAGGCACGGCAAAGCCTTTGCCGTGTTCTTTCTCGAACAATGCACGGCAAACATCTGTCAGAGAGGGTCAACACTAACCCCGGGTCAACTAATCTTTGCCGTGTGCTCTCCCTGACAACGCACGGCAGACACCCATTCTTTGCCGTGTACCCTGCCCAGCCAAGCACGGCAAACACTTCTTCTTTGCCGTGTACCCTGCCCAGCCAAGCACGGCAAACTCCAGCCCTTTGCCGTGTGCGTTGGCCTGGGCAGCACGGCAAAGTGACCATTTGGTCATCACTCAGCTCCCAGGTTGCAAAGCCCTTTGCCGTGCGCCCCATCACGGCAAAGATCTTTGCCGTGCGTATTTATTCCCAGTACACGGCAAAGGAACCAAATGGTCATCCTCCAATGCCAGATTTCACAGGTTTGCGCCACGTGGCACCTTTGCCGTGTGTATCGGCACGGCACAGATCTTTGCCGTGTGCCTCCACACGGCAAAGTGACAATATGGTCCAGTTTTGTTTCTGTTTTTATTCCATTCCTGCAATTCAAAAATTCCAGAACAGATATATATACTGGAATCTCAGTCCAGAACCATAACAGCACATATATATGCATGCAGAACCATTATAGCATCCACAACCATATAAAAGATCACAAAACCATTCCATAAGTCCATTCATACAAGCACAAGGGTACATAAATCCATATACAAGCACAAGATTCAGCTCCATCCATTCATTTTGCTTGAGCTGCACATGCCAGCAAAGTAAAATTTAGTGAGCCAACACTTTGAACATGAGAATTCAAACATTGGAGATCAAATGGTACTAAACCAAGTGTAGCATTGTGAGACATCAAAGTAAGTTTTCGAACGAGAATAGTAGCAAGTTGAAATGGTAACTAACCTCTACTGGCCTTCCGGTGGCGGAGTAGGATTGTCCTACATGTTTGCAAAAAAATGATGAGTTCGACAACTAGGTGGAAATGGCATAGTCATGGAATTTTGACAAGTCATGCGAGCATACCCACGGGAGCCTCCGGACAACGCTAGGGTTGGAGAATTGGGGCTGCCCCTCCGGATTGTCCTGGCCACCAAGCGGTGGCGCCGTCGAGTGAGATCCACCCGCCGATCCAGGATTCACCTACAACATGAAAAAAGTCTCGCATTACACAAGTAATTTAGTTACAACAATAAGATGGATAGAATGACAAGTTTGAGAACATACCCATGGGAACATCGGTGGAGGCGGTGGAGGGAACATTCCCATGGCAACAACCCCGTCCGCAGGAGAAAGGCGCTGCATCGTGCCATACATCCAGTCCATCACCTGCCTCTGATGCTCCTGCTGCTGCCGCATCTGCTCCTGCTGCTGCCGCATCAGCTCCTCCTGCTGCCGGATCTGCTCCTGCTGCCGCTCCAGCTGCTGCTCATAGAGCACCTGCTTCTGCCGGAGCTCGTCGACAGCTAGACTCGAAACTCGTGGGCGGGTCTCCACAGCAGGCGCACCGGACGCCCTCCCACGGCGGACCTGGCGTAGAGACGGGACGGTGCGAGGGTCGATGGAGCCGTCACCTATCCACAAGCGGCCATTCGCCGCGCCTTGCCCCGCAAGCACGACAGCCTCGACGTCAAGTGGACTGGTGAGAGGGTCAGCTTCCTCACCGTTGCGCTCCTTGAACTTCTCCCTGTACCCCGTGCTCCGGAGCTCGGCGGTCTGGCTGATCCACATCGACCCTGTCTCAGGATCCGGCGTATCCCTGGTACGCATCTTTTCCCAAACGGCGAAGGGCGAGGGGTCTACGCCGGTCTTCAATTTCTGCAAAGATGGCACAAACATAGGTGAAAAGGATACGATATTGCAAATGAGAGCACGAACATAGGTGGATTAAATAATGCATTTGCTCACCTCATTTTGTATGCATTGGGAGAGGCTGAGGTTGCCTTGGCGGTGTGTTCCACCCTTGTTCTCCGCCCGCTTTGCCTTTCCCTCCGCGTGTATCTTGAGATACTCCGGGCTAGTCCACCACGCTACCATCGCGACGTGGCAGGCCTTGTTGTTACCGACGTACGGAGGAGGCACCTACGTGCACAGAACACACATATTAATGATATTACACGGCGGTCAACAAAATCGATAATATAGAAATGATGCTACCTGCAGGTACTGCCATGGCTGCATCAAGATGTCCCGAGCACGCTTCTTGTCCAGCGCAATGTTCTTCTCGGCGTACCAAGTGCGGACAGAGTGCACGCGAGCCTCGTAGTGCATGTCCGTCACCATCTTAGAGGCCATCGTCAAAAGGATGGCCTCGCACCTGGCCTTGTCCTCCTCCCGACAGATGAAGAAGTTCTACAAGCATGCACACATAGGTAAAATAGGGTCAAAGCCATTAGTGCAATATCGGATTTATAGAATGATGAGAAGTCAAACAAACTTACCCAGAAATAGCCGAGTGTCTTAAGCGCCATGTTGCGGTACTCGCCATCGGGATCCTCCGCGAAACAGTAGTGCCTGAAAGTCCAAGCTACACTCCTGCGACCCTCTGGTTCGGTGACAATCCCTGGGAAGAACTTCCGGAGACAACATCCAAGGATGCTCGCGTAGGTACGCTGTTCCTTCACTTTAGGAGGCTGGTACTCAAATGTCCTACACAATGAGAAAACCAAAATTAGTATAGTTAGCGGGTCAAAACACAATGAGAAGCTAAAATTGAACAAAAACAATAATAAGTACCTTTTTCCAACAGGCACGAGAAGACAGTTCTTGTAGGCGTAATATCGGGGATCGGGGAGTCCCGCCGCCCCCCGCTGATACACCGGCCTGGTCCGTGGCTCAGGGATATTCTCCTCAGTCTCAACCCACTCCGCCGGTGGGTCCCACTGCAGCGTCGGGTCAAGCCGAAACCCGTCCTCCCCAGGTCCCTCCTCCTCCTGGCGCCCCTCGTCCTCCTCCTCGCTGCCATCCTCCTCGTCCTCCTCAGAAGCCTCCGCCAGCAGCTCGTCAGAATCCGGCAGTGACTCACTCTCAGAGTCGGACTGCACCTCCGGGTGATCCTCGTCGGGCTGCTCCGGGTCGTACTCCGGGTCGTCCTCGTCGGGCTGCTCCGGGTCGTACTCCGGGTCGTCCTCGGCAGGGGGAGGACTCGGAGTCCTGGTAGGCCTCCGTCTCGTCCTCGTACTCCCACATCGTCCACCCCTCGCACGTGGAGGTGAGGGAGGAGGTGGAGGTGCCGAACTCGATCCCACAATGAGTGCCTTCACGCTGCCCACCTTTTTTGACAAGACCTTCTTCAATTTGTTTCCCCCCATGTTTCCTGCATACATCCACTCACGGTTCTGTCTCGGATCCATCCTTTAATCGGTACCAAAAAAGACATACACAATGCTTTCAGTTCAACATGTCACTGAATTTTAACAAAACCATTTTTTACGGCCAAATTTTATCTTTTACAACATGCAAGGGTTCACCTACACTTCTAATGGGTAGGGGCCTATCCCGCCCGAGTACGTGTAGATCGAGTCGTGTCCCATGTTCTACCCCGACCCAAGACGGAATTTCGACAGCACCTCCCCGCTGTTCTTCAGAATACACGTCTCGAGCTTGTCAAGCCGAGAGGGTGTGCATCCGAAGAACAACGGGGAGGTGCTGCCGAAATTCCGTCTCAGGAAGGGGTAGAACATGGAACACGACCCGATCTACACGTACTCGGACTGTCCAACAGGACAACCCGGAAGTGTTACGGTTATAAATATGCAAAGATGGACAATCCTGCATATTTATAAATTTGTAACCCTTCCGGATGGGATCTGACTCGGGTTACGCGACTCGACTGACTCAGTGATCTAGACCAAAATAAAACCCTAGATACATTCAAGAAAGGCGACGAATTTCTTACCCTCGAAGCGTGATCGACGGCGAAGAAGATCCTCGCCGCTACTTCAAACCGCCCTCCGTCGACAGCCCCGCTCTCACCCTCCAACCATACTCATGTATGATTGAATAAAAAGCTCATCATATATATTAGTACAATACATTCGTTCTCGGCCTAATAATATGTTATCACATTCAAAAGGGGTATCTAAACATGTATTTGCATCTAAACCCCTACCCAATTGCTCACTGTTTTACAACAAACTAAATGCAAATGAATGAAATAAACTAAATATGATACAATGCAAGATACAATGCAAGACTTTATCTAAAAAAAAGATACAACACTATTTATGTATCGTCACCAACAATTGCACGCTTCATGCTTCAGAGTAACCAACAATTGCATCTAAAAAAGATACAACGCTTCATGCTTCATATTTATCTAAATATGATAAACTAAACATGTATTTGCATCTAAAACCCTACCCAATTGCTCAACTGTTTTACAACACTATTTATGTATCGTCACCAACAATTGCACGCTTCATGCTTCAGAGTCACCAACAATTGCATCTAAAAAAGATACAACGCTTCATGCTTCATATTTATCTAAATATGATAAACTAAACATGTATTTGCATCTAAAACCCTACCCAATTGCTCAACTGTTTTACAACACTATTTATGTATCGTCACCAACAATTGCTAGTCATGTCAGCGGACATGTTATACGTTGCCCTAAAATTTGCAACAATTTATTTCTTATTTTTATAATTAATAATTTCATGAATTGTTTGTAGATCACTCTACCATTTTAGGGACTAATGTTTTTCTTCTGGGAATGGTGAAAATTGTAGCCTTTCTTCGAAGCAAATGAAATTCTAGCTTTTTTTTTTGAGAATAAAGGAAATTCTAGCTCGTAGCTAGACTACAGCATGGCCCACTGTTTATCCTCTAACCCTAAAGGCCTAAATCTAAGATGGCCCAATCGGCCCATAACCCATCTCCTCTTTCAGTATAAATACCCTTCCGTCTCCGCTCCCGCACGCCGCCTCCACAAAACCCTAGCCTCCCTCCGCAGCCGCAGCGGCGCGCACCCCACTTCCTACTTCCTGAACACAGCGGTCTCGCCGGCGAGAGGACAGGATGGCGACCGAGGCACCACCGGCCGAAACCGCGGCCTCCACGGCGCGCACTGTGAAGGATGTCAACCCCCACGAGTTCGTCAAGGCCTACTCCGCCCACCTCAAGCGCTCCGGCAAGGTAACACGCCCAGCTCTTTCAGATCCGTCTCTAGGGTGGACTACAGTAGGGTATTTGTTGGAGGAGACTCCCTTCTTCAGGATCTTAGCGCCATCCCATGCGATTTGTCTGTGACGTCGAGCGTATATATTCCGTTCATTCCCGAATAGAGTTTCAATCCTCTTGCTTCGTTTAGGCCAACTACGCCCACCTCGGTTGTAAATTCTGTTGTTGTATCGTTTGTTGTTGCTAGTCCAGTAGTTGAGGAACGCGATTTCTGTGTGCAAAATCGATTGATCCAACATGGACATCTATTTGTAGATCTCATGCAAATGAATGGTGCTTTTCTTGTTGTAGTTTTATTTTGGGTACTGTATTTTGTTTGTTGTCTGTTCACTCCAATACGTGAATGTAAATTTGTGATCACTTCTTACCTAGAGTTGATGGCAAAAATGTACAATTTATGCGAGTCATCTCATTTTATTTGACCCAAATATGCTTGTGTTTGTATGGATTCGAAGTTCCATATTCATTTAACATTCCTTTGTTAAGGAAGTTCTATTTAGGAAGTAGCGATTTTAGCTGCATGGTTCTGAGACAGGCCAACCATTTGTACATTGGTCAGGTTTACGTTTTAATATTGTCTACTAGAATTCTCAGCACTGATGTGATATTTTCTCATACAGATGGAGCTTCCAGAGTGGGTAGACATTGTCAAGACTGCAAGGTTTAAGGAGCTCCCCCCTTATGATGCTGACTGGTACTACATCAGGGCTGGTGAGTAGACCTGTTTTGCCCTTTTCATCTAGTATGTTACATGTCTGATTCGTTTCCTGGACATATGATAATTCTCATCTGTCCTTCCATGTTCTCACAGCCTCGATGGCAAGGAAGATCTACCTGAGGCAGGGTATTGGGATCGGTGGCTTCCAGAAGATCTATGGTGGACGCCAGAGGAATGGGTCACGACCCCCGCACTTCTGCAAGAGCAGTGGTGCTGTTTCTCGCAACATCCTCCAGGAGTTGCAGAAGATGGGCATTGTGGATGTTGACCCTAAGGGGTAATGCATCTGCTTTTGTGCTTTCTTGTGTTCAGCCGCTGTTAATTCTGTTACTATGAAGCTTTTGTTTGCTTATCTTTTTTTTTATTTTATCTTTTGCAGAGGAAGGCTCATCACCTCCCAGGGAAGGCGTGATCTTGACCAGGTTGCTGGAACCGTCCCTGCTGAATTCTGAGCAGTTGAAATCCTGTTGATGGAATCATGTTTGGTAGTAGGAATTGGCTACAGTTTTGAACCCTCCGTTTGTTATGAAAGAATTTGAAAAGTAGCATCCTGTTTATGGTACAATGTGATTGTCTGAGCTTCTAAATTAACTGCCAGTTCTTCTGGGACAAGCTTTTGCTTTTGAACTCTTGTGATGAAGTTTGATTATTTTTCCATATCGTGAAATGTGACTTGGTTATTATTAGCGTACTGTAATATTTGTCTGGTATTAGAGTTGTCTTCTGTTGGTTAATAATATGTGTAGATATCTTATTGATCAAAAGATTAAGCAATAGGAGCAGGATTGTCACTAGGTGATTAAAGTTTAACCAAAGAGCTACAAGAACCTCTAGAGTCATTAACTGAAGAGCTTGCTTTGTTTGTTAGCAAGCTTAAATGTATCTAGACTTGTTACACATCTAGATACATCTGCATGTAGATAAATGGAAGTCAACTAATTTGGAACGGAGGGAGTAATATATTTGCAAAATGGAGCTTAGTTGTAAATGTAGCTTAGTAAAGGTCTTTGAAGTTATAGATAAAAGGTGTTGTCATGCTATTCCTAAATGACAAATTGAAAAGTCATAATCAAAGGGCTCGTAAACTTGTTAGAGCAACTATGATTGTGGGTTATAAGCTTGTTTACAGAGAGACAGTAAAATGGAGGGATCTCTTCAGCAGAAGCTATTTAGGTAAAAACACTAAATGAGAGGAAAGAAAAAGAGAGTGTAAAAAGACTATCCTTAGCAAAGCTTATAGCTTACTCTACTATATGAGACACAACAGATTCCCAAGTCAAACTGACTGAAAAAATGAAACAACCCAATGGGCAGACTGCAGAGATGGTGCGTATGCAAAGCATCGCAGAGACTGCAGAGATGTGGAAGATTATGGGTACTCAAATTTTGGAGATCATTATTCTTAACCTTTCGCTGAAACTTCTTGCTTCTGAACCTGCTGATCTCATCAAAACCATGAGGTTTGTTGTTCAATTTCCAAAATCTAGCACGGTTGGATGAAAAAAGGGGCTATGTTATCATATGGCATGATGTGAAAAAAATATTGCTACCAATATTTGATTGTTGACTAGAAGGCATGAGTAATTCCCATGTGAGATCACAACCAATTTAATGACAACTCAACTCCATAATAATTCATTATATGAAAATAAATGGAAAATGAAGGAAATCTCAAGAGCTCCCATCGTTTCATTTGGCTGTTATCATTTCATTTGGAAAGTGAAATGACAGAGTTAGAGATAGGAATTTGCAAAAAATATAAAAGGCATTTGTTAGAATTTCAAATGAAATGACAGGTCCAATTCCATGACAGCCAAACAAGTTGAGCATGAAATCACGAATGAATTGCATGATTCCAGATTGAAATGATGGCTTCCAAACGATCCAAGGGTTATGACTGTTCTTAGACTTTCTCAACACTGGATGAATTTCTTGTAGCATGGTGTAACCCTGCAATTCAAAAAAGCAGTTTCACATTGTGATGGTGTCACCATCACCGCGGCCCCTCTCGTGCCCCACCCCACGTACTATTGTAGCACCGCAAAGAGCGGGTGACTCGCGCAAGCAACTCACCTCATCGACAAGTAGTTTTGATCTAGTTTCCTGGGGATCAATTCTAACAATCTTCTCATAGTCACTAGGTTTTTACTGGAATTTGGAAACTCGGGAGCGTGATCGTCGAGTGCTTCCTGTGTCCTTCGGGTTCTATATTGTAAGTATCTTGTTGACCATTGGATGTTGATTTGATAGTTGGGAGATTTGGATGAGCGAGGTGATCCTAATAAATGGAACATGCTGCATCCATTGCATTTGCCCATATGTGTACTACTGTACTCATCTCCAATTTAAAGAGTTCAACAATCGTGTGAGATTTGTTCTCCTATCCATGCTCATTTTCGAATGTACAGGGAATAGGATATACATTGCTTTCAACGTGTGAATGTGTGACCCTTAATTAAATAGATGGCTGCCTAATGGCCATCTCCCTTCATACCGGTGGTTAGAATTACTATTTGGATCAATAGATGAAAATAATCAAGTCTTGTGATAAATTCTGTTCGGTTTGGTTGGATCGGGTATGCAAGCTAATGATTGGTTTTTGCTCGTATAAATTGACAGCTTTTACCTGGAGTTCAAGACATAATGTTTTTTTATAGTAAATACCATATATATTAAACCAACAAATAGTACATGATTACACCGATTACAAAAACAATACTAAAAGAGACGAGCCAATCTTTGAGATCTTCAAACTCGTTCTTCTTCCGTGACACAATCTTGTACTTTTCTGAAAGCAGTAGTAGAACAACGAAGAATACACCAAACCACAAACCTGTGAATACCAACGAAGGTTCTCCCATACTTTTAATTTTGAGCCGCAATGCCAAGGCTTTGTGCACGCACGCAGCCATTAAATTAATCAAGCAACATCGGCAAGAGCACCAACACTGATATTCCAGGGACAAACAACCGATCAACTTTGTCAACGTCGTTGGGAGTCGAGAGAACGAATTACCATTGCCGAAGACGTAGTAGCCGGGACATATATTGCGAGGACAATCCTCCTCGCGGCAATCATGAGAAACAATCCAAGATTGATCTGGCGAAGCAAGATCTGAAGAACCATACTGTAACGACCGTAATTTGAGTAACAATAATTACCACACAAGTATAATTTCTGTAGCACAACTCGTATCACAACAATAGTTATAGTTGCCCAACCAATAATTTATTCCTGCCATTAAAATGTGTAGTCATTTGTTACATCATTTGAGGAATACAAGAAAAGGAAAACTTGCTACTATCCAGCCAAATGTGCACACAAGAGACAAAGGATGATCACAACAAATATCTTCACACCAGATTTGAAGTCAACTAGGAAATAGTGGTCTAGGCATGGGCTGTGCTCCCAGCTAATTAGAACACTCCACATTTCTCTCACAGTGAAGTAGAGATGGGCAGCCACTACCAGCCAATAGGAAAGGCCTCCTGGTGTTAGATAAGGGAGTAGAGCAATCAGGCTAAGGGAACACTCGTAGCATTCAGACTCTGTCTCCAAGCAGCCAGACCAACCTTTCTTCCTCCTAGCTCTTCATCTCTCTAGAGTAGACAGACAACAAAAATCCAAGAGCAATAAGGGAAGATGGTGACTTGAGTCCACCAGCACTGAACCGTAAGGGGGGAGCAGGCCTCAGGAAGGGGCTTGTCTGCGTGCAGTGAAGAAGGGTGTTTTTCTCCCTACCACTTCTCCTTTCTCACTCTCTAGCACGACTCACTTGTCACATGGATTTATCACCAGCAAATAAGTTAGAAGCAACAATCGAAATAGGTATTCAGTACATGACTCGAGACAAGGAAATCTGGGATTTCACAACTTTACACTAGTCTGCACATTAGTGACATTTTAAGAAGTTATACTAGACTAAATACTGACTTTAGACACAAGAGTTTTACCACGGATGCACTTGCAGGCTAGAACACATCTTCTGTACATGGTACTGTAGAATCTGGGGTTAGAGCACTCACCGGTAGTTGGAGTCGGAGCAGCTCCAGTGCGGCCGCGCGCCGGCGACCTGAACCTGGAGCAGAGGTAGAACATCCCCAGCCGCACCCAACCTGAAATCCAAAGCAGAGTAAAATTAGAGCTTTTGGGGCGGTAAATGAAGGGGAAAACTAGAGGAGTAGGTTCAGCAGAGAGGAGGGATTTAGGATCCGGTAGCCAGCAGAAATCCATCGCCGTTGCTGGCGATCTGGGCAGGAGCGACCTGGGCAAGAAGGAGCAGCAAAGAGCTGAGGATTAGAAGTGTAGGGGCTGCTTCTGTACTAGGACTCCTAGTCGATGTGTATAGAGGCAGAGACAAGCAAGAGAGAAGAGAGTGAGCAGCACGTGCACTGGTTTACTAGTAGTACTAATCAGCTAGGATGGTTTAAATAATGCTAGCTGCTCAGGATATTAACAAATACCTAATACATGTTTATTACCTAGCAAAAATATATAATTCTTGGGTAACTAATTGTAGGACTGAGACACTGCGACGACGTAGTTTGTTCTTATATTCAGTACTCGATTTAGTCTCGGTATTTATTCGCCGAATTTCAGGAAGCGAGCAAGCACTGGTGGAGAAACAGCTACTGAACCAAACTGAATCTGTGTTCGCGTACGACAATTCAGGCAAGCTCTCCTTGGTCATGTAGAGTAGAATTAATTTCTTAAAACACTATTTTCTACCATATTATCATCAACTTGCATAAAATGAATTTGGAATAAATTGTGTGTGTTGATGGTGATTGATGGCCTCAGTTGATGGAGCAGCTGGACCATTTATATAATTATTTGGTGGGTAGAGAGCGCCCGGGATGGAAATCAATGGAAGGTGGGGCTCTCTACATAGGGTTATCATATAGGAATAATACTCACTGTCACTTGTATTTGTGGACCGTACAAATATCGTATCGACCATAGACCTGTCAAATTAATGGCAGGCCAAGCTTATTCCTATCAAGTCATTTTACCATCCACATGGGTATGTAGTACTAGGTTGGGTGATGAAATTCCCAAGCTAATGCCGGATGGGTGCATTAGTTATGTTCTGCTATATTAAGCATGGTGGAGTGTTGAGTATCTTTGCTCGACACAACGTCTAGGGAATACCTAGACGGGTGGAGGTATAATGTATGAGATGGGAAAAATGCTTTCTAACTCTGTCAGGTCTCGTATACAAGGAATTGCGAGAACAAGAAAATCAGAGTTAATATGGGTAAAGTGATACAGCCTGCGCAGTGCTAAAATAAATCATGATCATGCCTGTCTCCTGGATTGGAGGCTACGGGAATCCGTCGTTGGTTCTATTTCACGATACAAGTGATTAATAGATTTCTCTAAATTATAATTGTTGTTTTCTGCAATAAAACTATTTTAAAAATGTGTTGAGTTGATATAGGACTTGTGTTTGAAGATACACTGTCATGAATATTTGCATTCTGCTATTTATGCTTGCTGAGTACTTTGTACTCACTCTTGCTATTTATCTCCTCTTTCTTAGAGCAAAGAAAGTATGAGTTACCCACTGGACCAAGTGAAGCATGCACTAGGGATGGCTACGGTTCTGCACTGGACCTTAATGTGGACTCAGTAGATGGAATGTATGATCTGGATACCATCTATGGGGGTTGGGATGAATAAATATCGTATGACCAAAGCTATGTAATTTAAGGGATACTACTGATACCCTTTATCTAGTATTTAGCTGGCTGGTACGTACTCAACTATGAGGCTATGTAATAAAGGGCAGACATGTAAAGCCTAGTTGACTTTAAGCCCTGCGTGGCATGGTATTGTAATACTAATGAACCGCTCTAGCTATTCTCTGCTGCATATCTCTGAGGTGGCTTATTATTCGACAAGACAAGGTTTTGGTCAAGTAATAATCCACAGACCGGTGCCATTAGCTTATTTGGTAATGGCGGGTCGTTACAGGTGGTATCAGAGCAATGGTTCGAGGGCCACGCAGATAGTTAGAGACGGTTAGGTTAGTTAGGTTTGGACCAAGGGCTGCTATATGGAAATATCTAACAATTAATCTTTATCATCAAGTCAGCCGCTATATTGCACTATATTTAATCCCAGCCCGTGTTATTTCGTCGTTTAACCATAGATGACTACCATACTAATTAGACACCTGTTGCAGGATGGTTCGAATTAGAATTCCACCATCAAGGGTCTGTGGCCAGCATGTCCTTCTGCTTTGGCAAATGATGCAGGAACTCGGGGCTCCCTGTCCTCAATTCTTTGAGGAGATACCAGATGATGGGACATACCCTTCTCGACGTGTGGGAGTGATAATCACGGGTATTCCATCAGACATAGATTTCTATGTGGAACTCTCCACAATGCAGCGATCTTACGATGACACCATACCCATGCAAGAAGTTGCCAAGGAAGCCATGCATGGACTGCGATCACGCTTTGGAGGCCAGCTACACACTACCGGCTACCGTGACCTGCCAGCACTTGATCCAGGAAATTTCGGACAGTGGAACAACAACCAGGGGCCTAGTGGTACAGGAGACGCCGGATCCTCATCAACTCAGTCAATGCCAGCGCCTTCCACAGTTAGTACCACATCGAGTATGACAATGATCGCTGACGTGATGATGTTCCATACCATGAAGGAAGAACTTATTAGGAATCAAGAAGCCACTCATTTCTGGTTCCACAACTTCCAGATGAGCGAGCATTATAGATCAGCTCTTCATGAAGCCCTAATCATGTTGATGCCTGGAGGTGCTCTTAATCCTATACTAGTACCAGATGATGTTGAGGAGGAGGATCCAGAGGAGGAAGAGGAGGATCCAGAGGAGTTAGTACCTGAAGAAGAGCTCGAGGGAGTTGAGGAGGTAGAAAACCCAGTTGAACCACCAGCTCCACTTCCACCCATGGTACCACCAGCACCACAACAGCATATACAGAAGCAGCCACCACACCCTCCTATTCCAGAACAACACCAACCTGTCCACAACCAACCATGCATAAATGACTTGTTTGACCAGCTCAAGGGTGCATGTGTCTTTTAAAAAATTGACTTGAGGTCTGGTTATCACCAAATTAAAATGAAGGAAGAGGACATTGAAAAGACAACATTTGTATCCCGGTACGGACACCCTGAGTACACAGTTGTTCCATTCGGATTAACTAATGCCCCAGCCATGTTCATGAACTTAATGAATAAGTTGTTTATGGAATATCTAGATAAGTTTGTAGTTGTCTTTATTGATGACATCTTGATATACTCGAGAAGCAAGGAAGAGCATGCTGAACACTTGAGAATAGTGTTGCAAACCTTAAGGGAGAACCAACTGTATGCAAAATTCAGCAAGTGCGAATTCTGGTTGGACCAAGTAGCTTTCTTGGGGCACATAGTTTCAGGCAGAGGAATTGAGGTAGACCCGTCTAAAATTGAGACAGTTGTGTCATGGAAGCAACCGACCAATCCAAGTGAGGTAAGGAGTTTCCTGGGTTTTGCAGGATACTACCGCAGATTTATAAAAGGATTTTCTCAGATAACAGCACCACTCACTAGATTGTTGAGAAAGGAAACTAAATATATATGGACTGAAGCGTGCGAGAGGAGTTTTCAGGAACTTAAGAACAGGTTGACTACTGCACCGGTATTGGCACTACCTGAGAGTGGACAAGACTATGTGGTGTATTGTGATGCTTCAAAATCTGGGTTAGGATGTGTGCTAATGCAAAATGACAGAGTAGTGGCTTATGCTTCTAGGCAGCTAAAGACACATGAGGTTAATTACCCCACACATGACCTAGAGCTGGGAGCTGTTGTGTTTGCACTTAAGATTTGGAGGCACTATCTATATGGTTCCAAGTGCACACTACAGCGACCATAAGAGTCTCAAATATATTTTCACACAAAAGGAGTTGAACATGAGGCAGAGGAGGTGGTTGGAACTCATAAAAGATTATGATCTGACAATTAATTACCACCCGGGTAAAGCAAATGTAGTTGCCGATGCACTTAGTAGGAAGACATATTGCAACCACATCTCTCTTGAACAATATGACAAGAAGCTGCTACAAGATCTCGCAAAAATGGAAATAGAGTTCAGCGAAGCTACATCAACAGCCAACATAGCGTCCATGACGTTCCACCCCACATTATTTGATCAGATTAAGGAAAGACAAGCATCAGATGCATTCATCAAGGAGGAAATAAGAAGGATTCAAGCTGGACAGCCCTCACAATTCAGAATGGACAAGGAAGGGGTTCTCTGGAATCACAGTAGGATATGTGTGCCAAATGATTTAGAAATTAAAGAAATAATTTTGCACGAAGCTTAGGACACAGTCTACACTATCCATCCAGGAAGCACTAAAATGTATAAAGATGTGAAGGGAAACTTTTGGTGGCCTAGTATGAAGAGAGAAATTGCAGAATATGTTGGCAACTGCGACACTTGTCAGCAGGTAAAAGCTGAACATCAACGGCCTGCTGGATTATTAAAACCACTTGAAACACCAGACTGGAAGTGGGAAGATATATGCATGGATTTCATTACTGGTTTGCCCATGACATTAAAGAAGAAAGATGCCATCTGGGTTGTAGTGGATCGACTCACTAAGTCAGCACACTTCATTGCTACAAACCAGAAGTATTCCTTTGATAAATTGGCTGAATTATACATAGAGAGGATAGTTACTATCCATGGTGTGCCGAAGACAATCACTTCAGACAGAGGGTCTGTGTTCACATCAAGTTTTTGGAAAAGCTTACAAAATTCTCTAGGAACCAAGCTAAATTTTAGCACGGCCTATCATCCGCAAACCGATGGTCAGACTGAGCGGGTTAATCAGATTCTAGAAGATATGCTGAGGGCATGTGTGATGAACTTTGGGGATTCATGGGATAAGCACCTACACCTAGCAGAATTTGCCTACAATAATAGTTATCAGTCCAGCATACAGATGGCTCCATATGAAGCATTGTATGGGAGGAGATGCAGATCACCTATATGCTGGTATGAGGTTGGAGAGAGACCCTTACTAGGTCCTGACATAGTGCGAGAGAATGATGAGAAGATCCAGCTGATTAAAGAACGACTCCAGATTGCACAAAGTAGGCAGAAAAGCTATGCTGATAGGCACAAGAGGGACATGAAATTGGCAATAGGAGATTTGGTCTACTTGAAAGTGTCACCTATGCGAGGAGTTCGACGGTTTGGAATTAAAGGGAAGTTGAGTCCTAGATATGTTGGGCCATTTAAAGTTTTGGAGCAGAAGGGTGCTTCATCCTATAAGCTAGAGTTACCCAAACAATTGTCTAGAATCCACAATGTCTTCCACATATCACAACTCAAGAAATGCAACAAGCCACCACCACAAGTATCAGACTTGGACATTGATCTACAGCCCGATCTGACGTATGAAGAACGTCCATTGAAGATATTAGAGGTGGAAGACCGCAAGCTCATAACAAGAACCATTCGGTTCTGCAAAGTGCAATGGAGGAACCACTCTGTCCGTGAGGCAACTTGGGAGAAGGAAGAAGATCTACGAGTGACCTACCCCAATCTCTTCAAGTAAGTGCTCGATTTCGAGGACGAAATCTTTTTCTAAGGAGGGTAGGATGTAACGACCCGTAATTTGAGTAACAATAATTACCACACAAGTATAATTTCTGTAGCACAACTCGTATCACAACAATAGTTATAGTTGCCCAACCAATAATTTATTCCTGCCATTAAAATGTGTAGTCATTTGTTACATCATTTGAGGAATACAAGAAAAGGAAAACTTGCTACTATCCAGCCAAATGTGCACACAAGAGACAAAGGATGATCACAACAAATATCTTCACACCAGATTTGAAGTCAACTAGGAAATAGTGGTCTAGGCATGGGCTGTGCTCCCAGCTAATTAGAACACTCCACATTTCTCTCACAGTGAAGTAGAGATGGGCAGCCACTACCAGCCAATAGGAAAGGCCTCCTGGTGTTAGATAAGGGAGTAGAGCAATCAGGCTAAGGGAACACTCGTAGCATTCAGACTCTGTCTCCAAGCAGCCAGACCAACCTTTCTTCCTCCTAGCTCTTCATCTCTCTAGAGTAGACAGACAACAAAAATCCAAGAGCAATAAGGGAAGATGGTGACTTGAGTCCACCAGCACTGAACCGTAAGGGGGGAGCAGGCCTCAGGAAGGGGCTTGTCTGCGTGCAGTGAAGAAAGGTGTTTTTCTCCCTACCACTTCTCCTTTCTCACTCTCTAGCACGACTCACTTGTCACATGGATTTATCACCAGCAAATAAGTTAGAAGCAACAATCGAAATAGGTATTCAGTACATGACTCGAGACAAGGAAATCTGGGATTTCACAACTTTACACTAGTCTGCACATTAGTGACATTTTAAGAAGTTATACTAGACTAAATACTGACTTTAGACACAAGAGTTTTACCACGGATGCACTTGCAGGCTAGAACACATCTTCTGTACATGGTACTGTAGAATCTGGGGTTAGAGCACTCACCGGTAGTTGGAGTCGGAGCAGCTCCAGTGCGGCCGCGCGCCGGTGACCTGAACCTGGAGCAGAGGTAGAACATCCCCAGCCGCACCCAACCTGAAATCCAAAGCAGAGTAAAATTAGAGCTTTTGGGGCGGTAAATGAAGGGGAAAACTAGAGGAGTAGGTTCAGCAGAGAGGAGGGATTTAGGATCCGGTAGCCAGCAGAAATCCATCGCCGTTGCTGGCGATCTGGGCAGGAGCGACCTGGGCAAGAAGGAGCAGCAAAGAGCTGAGGATTAGAAGTGTAGGGGCTGCTTCTGTACTAGGACTCCTAGTCGATGTGTATAGAGGCAGAGACAAGCAAGAGAGAAGAGAGTGAGCAGCACGTGCACTGGTTTACTAGTAGTACTAATCAGCTAGGATGGTTTAAATAATGCTAGCTGCTCAGGATATTAACAAATACCTAATACATGTTTATTACCTAGCAAAAATATATAATTCTTGGGTAACTAATTGTAGGACTGAGACACTGCGACGACGTAGTTTGTTCTTATATTCAGTACTCGATTTAGTCTCGGTATTTATTCGCCGAATTTCAGGAAGCGAGCAAGCACTGGTGGAGAAACAGCTACTGAACCAAACTGAATCTGTGTTCGCGTACGACAATTCAGGCAAGCTCTCCTTGGTCATGTAGAGTAGAATTAATTTCTTAAAACACTATTTTCTACCATATTATCATCAACTTGCATAAAATGAATTTGGAATAAATTGTGTGTGTGTTGATGGTGATTGATGGCCTCAGTTGATGGAGCAGCTGGACCATTTATATAATTATTTGGTGGGTAGAGAGCGCCCGGGATGGAAATCAATGGAAGGTGGGGCTCTCTACATAGGGTTATCATATAGGAATAATACTCACTGTCACTTGTATTTGTGGACCGTACAAATATCGTATCGACCATAGACCTGTCAAATTAATGGCAGGCCAAGCTTATTCCTATCAAGTCATTTTACCATCCACATGGGTATGTAGTACTAGGTTGGGTGATGAAATTCCCAAGCTAATGCCGGATGGGTGCATTAGTTATGTTCTGCTATATTAAGCATGGTGGAGTGTTGAGTATCTTTGCTCGACACAACGTCTAGGGAATACCTAGACGGGTGGAGGTATAATGTATGAGATGGGAAAAATGCTTTCTAACTCTGTCAGGTCTCGTATACAAGGAATTGCGAGAACAAGAAAATCAGAGTTAATATGGGTAAAGTGATACAGCCTGCGCAGTGCTAAAATAAATCATGATCATGCCTGTCTCCTGGATTGGAGGCTACGGGAATCCGTCGTTGGTTCTATTTCACGATACAAGTGATTAATAGATTTCTCTAAATTATAATTGTTGTTTTCTGCAATAAAACTATTTTAAAAATGTGTTGAGTTGATATAGGACTTGTGTTTGAAGATACACTGTCATGAATATTTGCATTCTGCTATTTATGCTTGCTGAGTACTTTGTACTCACTCTTGCTATTTATCTCCTCTTTCTTAGAGCAAAGAAAGTATGAGTTACCCACTGGACCAAGTGAAGCATGCACTAGGGATGGCTACGGTTCTGCACTGGACCTTAATGTGGACTCAGTAGATGGAATGTATGATCTGGATACCATCTATGGGGGTTGGGATGAATAAATATCGTATGACCAAATCTATGTAATTTAAGGGATACTACTGATACCCTTTATCTAGTATTTAGCTGGCTGGTACGTACTCAACTATGAGGCTATGTAATAAAGGGCAGACATGTAAAGCCTAGTTGACTTTAAGCCCTGCGTGGCATGGTATTGTAATACTAATGAACCGCTCTAGCTATTCTCTGCTGCATATCTCTGAGGTGGCTTATTATTCGACAAGACAAGGTTTTGGTCAAGTAATAATCCACAGACCGGTGCCATTAGCTTATTTGGTAATGGCGGGTCGTTACACATACCTAGACAAACTTAATCTTCCAAAACCACCATTGACGTCGGGAAGGAGATCTCGCCGTCGAACGAAGGGCCGAAGATTATTTATGGTAGACGAAACCATCTCCATTGAAAAAGAAGACGGCTAACAAAACCCTAATCCAATCTATGGAGAAACACTAATTTTACTAAAAACTCCGCTCATAGATCGGGTTCCCCATCCCTCCCGATGCCGGCGAGGCCGGCCGGAGGAGGGGAACCGAGCTATGGCGGAGACGGAGTGGTGGCGGCGTCTAGGTCACGAGAGGAGGTCTCTCGTACAGAGGAGAACGAAACGTTCCTGGCAGGGAAAAGTCACGTACGTTTCGTTCAGTTCAAGACATAATGTTGACAGATAGATCTACAACAATTTAGAGTCTTTTGACACAAATCATTAATCGAGCTATCTCCATTTTTTAAAGGGCATTATATCAACAAATTACACACACCCGACAAGGGGAGAATAAAATCGTGTACAGTCAAATAAGAAGTTTTTTTTTGCGAAGAAGTGTTTTTTTTCTTACTGCGAGGTAATGAAAATGACTATTTTGTTTCCTGTTTTCTGTGAGGTAAGGAAAATGTATATCATCTTGATGAAAAGTGTCAAAGATAATGACATGCATGACACAGTGGAAATCATAGAACTGGTACGGCTTGCGCAAGGATAGAGGAGGTGAACCAAAATGCATTCTAGAGTTCCATCCCTCTGGCGGGCGAAGCTGCCGGCCCTCCCGCTTCTGGCGGCCTTTTTGGTTTCGAAGGTGCGGCCCCTCGCAGGCGGAATTGTTTCCGTTTCTTTTTTTAGATTGTTTCATTTTCTTCTTTAGAATGGTACGGCGGTGGCGACATCCTAAAGTCACAATAGGGTTCCCCCATACTATGCTCCCTCCGGTGGAGCGGGCTAACACCGGTGTAGGGCGCGTGAGGTTGTGTATCCGACGGATATTCTGGAATCCGAACCATTTTATATTCATTTGTGCGGTTGCAGGTGTTCCTCTTCCAATTTACAACTGTCATCATTCACGATGTTTGTTGCTCTGATGCGTTGGTCGTTCAGGACATTAGAACAACGACTTCTTGTATGTTTACTATAATAAGCTCTACTACAACAAGCTTACCTGATTCCGGTAAGAGAGGGGTGAGGACGACGACGCGCATTCGGCTCGCTCCACTGCTTGCAGTTATCGCTAAGGCATGTACAATGGTAGAGAAGGCACGCCTTCTCTTAGCCATCCACGTTATTTAGAGAAGGCAAAATTATAAGTTGTACAATGCATTATCTCTTATTGTCATCCCTATTAATTAATGAGAATTAATTATATTTTAGTAGAAAATTATATTTTTAAGGGAAGACAAATGGTACAATGGTGAAATTAGCCTTCCCTTATTTCGTAAGAGATCATCTCTTAGCTAAGGGAAGGCAGCCTCCTCTTTCTTCATTCTCTCTCCGCCAACTAGACAAATATCCTACGTGTCAACGCTAAGAGAAGGCAGACGTCACCCCATTGTACATGCCCTGTGCTCCTAAGGCCTATGTAGTTTTTATTACTTTTGAGTTTTTTATACTGTCGTGAAATGATCAATAGATCTGTTGACCTGTAAAAACAAAACTGTCAGAGATCTGGTAAACGGAAGGAGGAAGTCTTCAGTTAGAGTGACCGGTCTGCGTGGCACACTCGATTCGTTCCCTCGTTTTTTCTCCTTTATTTCATTTTTCTTGTTAGGTTTCTCGCATTTATTTTCATTTCGTCCTCCCTCCCCCCCTACGCTGCCAACTCCCCTCCGAAGGAAGCGCCCCTCTCGATCCACTGGCGGCGGCCGCGGCGAGCTCCCACGGCGCGACGGCTGACCAGTAAGCAAACCCGCACCCTCCTCCCCACCCTCCGCCCGGTTCCTCCTGCCCGGCGGGTGGATCCTCTCGGTCTCATCCAGATCCGTCCGGCTGATAATTCTGCAATTATTGGTCCCCCGATTCGTCCGTTCGTTAGTCCACTGTGCGGTATCGCTTCCCCTGAGTCTAATTTGGGAAAAAATCGTTGTTTTAGGTCTCGATTTCGTCACTCCGGCTGTTGACTGACCGGCCGATCGTGGCGATGGGAGGACGGTCACGGTGGTGACCGTTAGCGAGTTATTACTGCCTGGCTCCTTGCTGCGATGGCTTCCAAGGCCGTTGCTGAAATAGTGGCTGCGAAGCAATGCGCTAAGGACGTCGCCGAGTCCACCGAGGCCGCGCCTTGTAGGAGGCAGTCTGAAGAGCGAATTGGCGGAGCAAGCAAACCGGGGCCTGTTTCGCCGAGAGCAGTCCCGCTGGGCGATGTAGCTACACCCAGTGGAGTGAAAGAAGACGATAAGGGTTGCAGTTCGGTTGATGGCTCTGTGAAACTGGATGACGATGAAGATGCCGAGAAGAGCTCCATGCGGGGGAGCGTTAAGGACAGCTCGGTGTCTGCTAAGTTCAGCGACGGAACGAGCAGCCTGACGAAGGCCAGCGGGAGCACCAAGGTCAGTGGCCAGGCTGATTTCGTCCAGAGTGGGAAGAGCAGTATTTATCGGGCCAGTGCCGGCAGCGACGTGAGCGATGACAGCACCTGTAGCAGTATATGCAGCAGCGCTAGCAAGCCTCACAAGTCGAACGATTCGAGGTGGGAGGCGATTCAGGCGATACGGACCAAAGAAGGTTCGCTAGGGCTGAGTCATTTCAGGCTGCTTAAGAGGCTTGGCTGTGGCGACATTGGCAGCGTTTATTTGTCGGAGCTTAGTGGCACGAAATGCTACTTTGCTATGAAGATCATGGACAAGGCGTCTCTAGCTGGCCGTAAAAAGCTTCTGAGAGCACAGACTGAGAGGGAGATACTGCAGTGCTTGGACCATCCTTTTCTTCCAACTTTGTACACCACTTCGAGACGGATAAATTCTCGTGCCTGGTGATGGAGTTTTGCCCTGGAGGAGACTTGCATACCCTAAGGCAGAAGCAGCCTGGGAAGTATTTTCCTGAACAAGCTGCCAAGTAAGTGCCTTCATTCTATGTTTTATTTCACTGATAGCTCTATATAAATGTTATCACATTCATGATCAACCAATCCTTTTTATTTCTTTTGTTACAAGCATCGAGTCGTGTACTAATACAACAGGTTTGGTGCTGGATATATTGAACATTTCTTGTCAAATTATACGTTTAATCTATTTATTTAGACAAAAATAGATCGCCATCGTCTCTCATATGATTATTGGCATCTACTTGTGTATCTAATATTCCAGTAGCATTGATATTAACCTTTTAGATTGTAAAATCAGATTCACTTCATGTTCTTGTGCCTGTTCTTTGCTCATAAATGTTGAAATCTTTGTTATTCAAATGTCGAATAAATGCTTGTCGGTATCATGGATCATATGGTCTTCTTGTATTTTCTTAAGTTTATCAGGCACTTTTTGTTTGGCTCTCTACGATTAACAGCTACTCCATCCGTTCCTAAATATAAGATGTTTTAGGCTTTTTTTGATTTGCAGGTATCTAGACGTGTTTTAGTGTGTTGGTTCACTCATTTTAGTCCGTATCTAGTCCACATTGATATATCCTAAACATCTTATAATTTGGAACGGAGGGAGTGTCTTTGATTTGCTATTCTTGGGAGCTTTTCTGTTACTGTTAGCAAGGAATGTTGGGAATAAGAATTGAGTGTCATTTTTTATTAGAAAAACATACTTTCGAGACAATTTCACATCTTAAAATCTTAAGGATGACAAAATCTGTAGCTCGTAGTCATGTATTATTTGTCGTTGATATTAGACATGTAAGCGCTAGAAGTGGTACTGTGGTAGTGATGCTGTTGGTAAACCAAATTTTGGGTTTCATATCTAGCCCACAACTTGCTTGGGACAAAAGGATAGTTGTTATTGCACATGTTTGGCGATGTACATAACATAAATAGATTAATGGGCATGCTTCTGTAAATGTCACCACCTTTACTTGGAGGTTCTTGATTAATGGGATTCTACCTGTTAAATAGATTAATGGGCATGCTTGTGTAAATGTCACCACCTTTACTTGGAGGTTCTTGATTAATGGGATTTATCCTTTACCAACTCCTTCCTGTGGTTGGATTAATTAATGGTCAACCAAACTTTGCATTCACACTAGCATTTTGGCTTCTGAACAAAGGATGTTTTCTCCGGGAAGTTGTGACTTTAACACTAAAATAAATGCTTTGTAACTAAATATGTCATTAATTTGGGATCCCTAATCTATTAAAAAGTCGCATCTCACATCCATGTTCAGTATCTAGTTACATAGTCTGGTGCATATCTATAGGGATTGTTTTTGTAATAGGAAATGTCACATGTACTTGAATTGAAACATTCATCGGTTGGGTGTTTGTTCATCAGAGTCTTGGATTGTGTGGACTATGGAGTCATCTTGGTTATGGAACTTTGACTCTTCTTTTGTTCTGATCAGTCCATTTAATCAAAGCCTTTTGCTTTGAAGAGTAAACATAGTTGTCATACCTTTAATGGTTAAGACTTATCAATTGTCTGAACATAAACAACGCCTTCAGCATATCAGGATATCATTTTTGCAACTAGATATGGAATTTTATCGTCAAACATAAACAATGCCTTCAGCATATCAGGATCATTTTTGGTCCACTATATAAATTCTTATATCAGGAGTTACTTCTGTACCCATGTAAATTACTTCAGTTTAGTTTACCCGCTGTTTGTATGTTCTTCACTTGTGCAACTGAATTAGACATTGGATACAAATATACACAACTGAAGAATATATCCTGGCTAAGTTGGCACTGACACGTAGGCTTGGTGCAGCACATGTTTGGCAATGTACATAACATTTCTCTATCATGTGATAGTTGTAGGTACTAGCACACACTTTTAAGTGTAAGAGCTCATGTTATCTTAATATGTGCAGATTTTATGTAGCAGAGGTGCTTCTTGCTCTAGAATACCTACACATGCTCGGTATCATATATCGGGACCTCAAGCCAGAGAATGTGCTTGTGAGAGAAGATGGCCATATTATGCTGTCAGATTTTGATTTATCCCTCCGTTGTGATGTGAGCCCTACCCTTCTTAAATCTTCAAATCCTGGTGTAGATCCTAACCTAAAGGGAAATCAAGCTTATTGTGTACAGCCCGTGTGCATTGAGCCAGCCTGTATCCAGCCTGCTTGTGTTACGACAACCACATGCTTCTCACCTCGCTTTTTCTCATCCAAGTCCAAGAGGGAGAAGAAGGAAAAGAAGGCAAAGGCAGACATTGCAAGTCAGGTCAGACCACTCCCTGAGCTCGTTGCAGAGCCCACAGATGCAAGGTCTATGTCATTTGTTGGCACCCATGAGTACTTGGCACCTGAGATTATAAAGGGCGAGGGACACGGGAGCGCTGTGGACTGGTGGACTTTTGGCATATTCTTGTATGAACTTCTTTTCGGCAAGACTCCGTTCAAAGGTTCAGGGAACAGGGCAACACTATTCAATGTTGTTGGACAACCCCTCAGGTTCCCCGAATCACCTGTTGTGGGTTTTGCTGCGAGGGATCTTATAAGGGGATTGCTCATCAAGGAGCCACAGCATCGATTGGCGTACAAGCGTGGAGCCACAGAAATTAAGCAGCACCCCTTCTTTGAAGGTGTTAACTGGGCATTGATAAGGTGTGCTACTCCTCCAGATATCCCCAAGCCAGTTGAGATCCCTCGACCAGTAGCCTCAACAAGTCAAAAGGCAGCACCATCAGCCGAGAAAGGTCCAGACAATTATCTTGAATTCGATTTCTTTTAGTGGATTCTTCTAAGATCATTTTATTTGCAACCTGTAAAGTCCTTTTTTTCCAAGACCTTTTTCTAATAACTTGATATGTAGATGGCATATGTTCCTAGTGCTATTCTTAAGTTCCATTTGCAGTTCATTTCACCTCATCACATTGGATGGGAGCCTCTATCAAGTGGATGTTGTAATATCCTTCATCAATAACTGAGAAATAGGTTCTCTTCAATAACAAATAAATGTTTATGTTCCATCCCTAACTTCGATTTCGGAAGCTATATTTGGTGTACGGGATGGTGATCACACATTGATGGGGTAAACGTCACTGGAGCAAGTTCATTCCAAGCAGGCCCTAAGGAAATCCTTATGGTGTTTGAACGAGAGAACCTGGAATGTTGCAGTTCTATTGAAAATGTTCAGTAGTTGTTCGTGGAGTAATGTTAACAGTGGATTACATGCAATATATGTCTGCTATGCATAATGTTATAATGCTTCAATCCTCCAACGGGTTGCTTGCTAGAATGTTGATTGAATTTGCCTCCACTTCACAGGGATGTTTGTTTTTCAGTCAGCACTTGAATTAGAGTCGGATATCTTTGCTGGCCACTATAAAATGAACCTTAGTATACTAATATTGCAGAATTACTGCTGAGGCCTACACTGCTGGGAGTTGTTCACGTTAGAATCATGTCTTGTGGTCTAAACATATGCCATCCAAATTCCAGTTTACCCTTTTCTGTCTACTCGGTTTTGCATGAATCTGGCATTCTGAACTACGGCTATTCTGTTTTCAAGCAACTCTAAATTTTGCAAATTTTCCATTTGTATTCGAAATACTGCATCCCAACATTCTAGGCTGCAGTATGCATGAAAACATTCCAACACATTTGTTTGTGCGTGGACAAGAGCATATTTTTTGTGCTTCTTGAATACATGTCCCCAGACCCCAGGTGCGTAAATGATTAAAGACAGTAGTACCACTGCCGCTTGCTGATCTCCTATAAAGCATATCCCTTGTTTTAGTAAGTTGGCGGTACTTGGTTTTCAGTATTCATAATTTTGATGTTCCGCGTAGCATCTTACTTCAGCCAATGGTCCTTCCACTTCCTTTTTGAGTACTCAGTGTCTTATGCTCCAAGTATCATCTTAAACATGAGTACATGACAGGTACGTGCTCCTGAATAACCACACCTGTTTCCTGGCATACTCTCTGTCCCAAATTGCAAAGCGTATTCCGAGTCACGAGAGACTTTTAACTTAGAATTACTTGACTGCTATGTGGTTTTTGCTCTATTGAGTCACAATCTTAAGTAATTTTGAATACAAATGGGGTCAGAGTTTAGGCAACAACTGCATACATGTGGCTGGGCAAACGTTTATCCGATGACAACGTAGCCAAGACCGAGGGAACGGTGGCGGCAAAAGACCTGTGATTTAGAAACACTACAGTAATTCGGAGAAACCTGACCGTTTTATGTTTACAACAAGCGAGGGGAGCTCTCCCCTCGATATACCCGGGGAACTCAGCACCCCTTCATGAGCATTTTTGGTTTTAAATCTTTTAGCTCTCCGAGCTTTTCTTTAGCTTTCCCCTTGTAAATATTGATTGTTGACAATTGAAATCAGAGTAGGAATGGGGGTCTTATTTTTTAAATTTCTTAACGTGCAACTCATGCGTAACTCGGAAAATATTAGTTAAACCCATTTGCAATCCATGTGTAACTAGAGAAATATAATTTGCAGCTCATGTACAACCCTTGGACGGCATGAATCACGATACAAATCTAATTGTCTAGGAGTCGACAGAGCTCTAACTAAATTCGGTGTCGAAACATAATTAGCAAAACCGTTTGAGGTAGGTTAGGTATGGTCGTGGCCATGTGGGTGTTGAGAAACATCAGTTAGTGATTCATATGGGCCACCGTTTTTGTTTTCTTAGAGTTTAAGAAACATAAGCTACTGATCTAGACTCTAGAGTTCCTGAAATTGAAATATTAATAACCGTACGTCATCCGAGAATATCATGTTCATGTGGAATAAAACGTACTACCTCTTATCTCAAAAACTAATAATCGGCCGGCAGCACTAGATTCGTGAATGCATTACTAGATGCTACATATCTGGTGATTAGCGTCACACACGCGCGCGCGCACACACACACACATATATATTCTCCGGCCAGCAAATGAAGCCTTTCGGCGTGGCGGGCAATGAGGGGGATTCCTAGCTCCTGATTTATGTATTTAGTTAGCCCAGTTGACAACAGCAAAATTGTCAAAGACTTAATTTTCGCTAGTGGGGCATCAGCTAGCTACTTCTTTTCTGCACCCTGGCTAGCTTTCCCCTCAACGGTATAATTTGAGGATACTACATATTAGTGAACGATAGTGGTTTGTCCATTGATATATAAGCATTCTTTAGATATGTATATATAGAAGGGCTTGCTCTTTCTTTTCGATTATCTATGGAATCAGATCTACTGATCTACTTTACATTCTAAATTTCCTTTTCTTTAGGGAATGTAGTATATATGTAGCATGTCAGGAGCACACACCCCATATTCCCGCATCATGTCTCATGCACAAACGTCATCCATAAATAGGTGCTAATTAGCGCCATATATGAAGGCTCGGATCACCAATTTTCCAATAAAATGCATTCCAAGTTATGAATTCAAGTAGTAGTATATACGAAGGTCTTAACTGCAGTTTTTTTAAAGGATGACTGCAGTTGTTTCTAGACCGAGAAATATGTTTTATGAACTTTTTCTAGCAACTCTCAAAGAAGGACATCTCGAAGGATGGCCGTGGTTCAACCTTTGCCTCACATACCATTTTGGTACACCTGTGGTTTTGTTTTCATCCAAAAGGGATAACAAATTTCGGTGGCAAATGATAGGTCTGAAGTTCGTTTCAGACTGACCCCAACAGAGAAGAAATGAACATGTTGATTAAGTCTAACAGCTGTTGGAGGTCAATTTATTGCACGAGGCAGATGTATTCATTTCGATCGTGTTGCAAGGATTCAAATTGGCAAAGGGGATATGGCTAGCTTTTGGGAGGATCACTGGCATGCTGTTTGTAGTTTTGCCCAAAAAATCCAAGGCTTTTCGATGTCTCTATGGACAAGGAGATTACTGTTAAAGACCTTTTGATCGTTGAGTTGCTTCTCTTATATTTAGGAGGGAAATGGTGAGATCTTTAAGAGAACAATGGCTACAATTGCAAAAAATCTAGTATTTGATTTGATTTTTTTTGCGGAAAGGACACGAATCTATTTAAAATTTCACAAGAAGTATAAACACCCCAACCATAATTAAAATTATATCTAGACCCTTGGGCCACTTGCTGTAGCCGCTTCCCTACCGGAGCCGCCTGACTTTGTTGAACAACTGGGAAGTCTTCGTGCACGTGCCACTAAGGACCAATGCCTAGAGTCAAAGTCCTCGCCATTGAACCCTTGAATCGATCTGACTCTTGTGACACCAAATCTGTAACACACATAGACAAAAAAGAATCCACCACTCCAAGGGAGAATCGACCAGACTATCCCTCGCCCTCCTCAACACTAACGAGATCACCGTCGACAAGGAGGACGAGGAGATTTGACGTGGAACAGAGGCGGACCCAGACAATATTTAGAGAGGGGGCACACGATTTGACTGGGGCATTTCTTGTATAACTCCACAAAATTTGAAGAATTTTCTCTAAAAAATGAACAAATACTATTGAAATTTCAATTTTGAGTGGGGGCCAAGGCCCCCAAGTTTATACCTGGGTCGCCCCTGCGTGGACACCTTATCTTGTTCTGCACAACGTCACCATAACGTTACCGTTTGTTAACCAAACTCTAATTTTAAGGATTTAACTATAGCGTCGAGCGCAGGTCCGAGATCTGCACCCCCTCCCGCCGCTGGAGTGGCAGGCAGAGGAGGCGGGGCCCCGTCGATTGTTAAACGAAGACGGAGGAGATGGGCGAAGGCCGGGGTTTCATTTCTTTCCTGGAGGATGCACCATTTTTGGAGGTTTGGCTCTGGTTGTTTTGATTTTTAATGAGGAACCTACAAGCTAGTTTGAAGTTAACAAATTATGGTAATTTCTTTGTCAGATCTTTCTGTTCTGCTATGCAATGTTATAGAAACTGTGGAATTTTAGATTTCTCTAGAAAGTCAAATCCCACTTAGGGTAACGGCATTTATCTAGTTAGTACTAAAAGCATCGTAAATAGAGGAGGGCGATATGAGCGCAAGTGTTTGTTTTCTGGTCATAATGAATATATATATCACATCTCTTTTTTATGTGCCCTTTGGTTAGATACATCTAAAAAATGTGGTTAGCAGTGCTTTTGGCATAAACTATCAACTTACAAAAATTTGTCAATGTGTGTCTATCTCGCTAACGAGTTACAGAAAAAAGAAAAGAAACATAGTTGTAGTAGGGTTGTTGCAGTACTTTGGATTATCTTAAAGGCTAGAAATTTCACATGTTTTCAGGGCAAATGGCATGTGGAGCCAAGCTATGTGATTTTACAAATTTGTATTTAATTCAGTGGTGGATTTCTCTGGAGGTGAAATAGCTAGTAGTGGACAATCTCATATTTTGCACTAAGCTGTTGGGGCGAGTGGCTATAGCCGTCTTTAGCGAGGAGGAGATGGTTGTCATGGATGCCAAGGCTGGGGACAACAATAAAAAAATACGGGAATGAAGTCTAGGATAAAGAAGATCGACATTACTTCATGTTGCCGGGGAGAGAAGGATACACATGTGTTTCTTTCTTGTTCTAGTTAGATGGATGTAATGTAACTTCTTCTTGGTTGTTTTCTATTCTGAACTTTCAACATCTATATTTTGGCTGGATCTTTGGTGTGATACATTTGTTGTATGAACAATGTAGCCATGCTTTCTTAATGAAATAAGTGGATACCCTTTTTCTAAAAAAGGTGTATTCATTTGAAGTTGCATAATTATCTCTCTTTTCACTAAATCTGGAAATTCACCAACTATGGAGTGTATTTCGCCGCCTCCGCTTATTGGGCTCAGTTCGAAGGTTCCCCTTCTTCTATTATACCGGCGGTTATTTCGAAAAATTGGGCACCCCCAAAGTGCAAACTCTTTGTTTATCTTGTCTTACAAAACCGGTTGGCCAAATTGTGGCCTTTGCCAATTATGCAAAAGGAGCCGGAGTCACTGACGCACCTTCTTTTGAAATGTTGCTACTCTTTGCGTATTTGGAATGCAGTCATCGGTTGGCTAGGGTTTTCCAACTTCAACACCTCACTTTGGCACACCTTCGATACAGTAAAAATTGGTGGGAGTCAATCATCTTCCCACAAGGTCATCGTTGCAAATATATTGCCCCTCTTTGAAAGAGCATAATTTGCTCTTACTCATATTTTGGTGATGTTGACAATACAACATGTGCCCCTAACTCCTTGTCTAAGTGTGATCAGGTTTATGCAAACATCTCTGTTGATCTCGCATCGAGAAAAGGAATAGAAGGAGTTGTTTTTGGTTTCGGGCGGTAGTACCGCCCCTTCGGGCGGTAGTACCGCCCCTTCGGGCGGTAGTACCGCTGGGTCCTCTTTGCCAAAAGACAGGCGGCAGTACCGCTCGCGGTACCGCCGGATGGAGGTTCGGGCGCCCATGTGCGGCACTACCAGCGGTACTACAGGCGGTAGTACCGCTGGCTCAGGATGGTCAGCGCTGGAGGTTGACCAGCACAGCGGCAGTACCGCTCGCGGTACCGCCGGATGGAGTTTCGGAAGGCATTGTGCGGCACTACCGGCGGTACGGGCGGTAGTACCGCTCGTGAGGTTTCGAGGCGCAGTCAGCGCACTGGTTTGACCGCGGCGCAGAAGGCGCCAGCGGTAGGCTCGGGAAAAAGGCCCCAACGGCCAGATTTTGGGAGGGATATTTAATGCCCTCCACCTACCTCTTGCTGGTAGCTCGCCCAAAACTTGAAGACACCATTATTGCAAGCTCAAGAATCACTAGATCTCCCAATCCCTCCACCCAAACTCGTTGATCTTTGGAGGATTGAAGGAGAAGGCCCGGATCTACATCTTCACCAAGCCGTTCTTCATTTCCCCCTCATTTACTTGAGGGCCCTTTGCTAGGATTTCCATTGGGAAAACCTAGCTTCTTGTTGTACTCACTTGTTGTCTTTGTGACAGATTTGTAGCTGTTCGGGAGCCCCCAATCCTCTTGTGGGTTGTGCCCCGGATCGTTGTTGTAAGGGCTCCGGATTCCGCCTTGAAGGATTCCGATAGTGGAAGGTGAACCAAACCTTTGTGGTGCGGTTCATCGGAGAAGAAGGTGACGCCTTTGTGGCGGTTGAGTTTTGACCTTCGTGGTAGCTCACACCTCTCCAACGAGACGTACTCCCCTAAAAAGGAGGAACTCGGGATTACATCCGTGTCTCCGCGTGCTTTCACTTCGGTTACTTCTATCCTTGTTTATAGTCTTTACTTCGTGTATCTTGTTTAGTTGCTAGCTTGTCATATAGGTAAATTCACCTTAGTTGCATATCTAGAGAATTTACCTTTTGTGTCAAGCCTAATTTGAAAAAGTACTAAAATTGAAGTAGCACCTATTCACCCCCCCCCTCTAGGTGTCATACGATCCTTTCAATTGGTATCAGAGCCTCGGCTCTCTTGTTGGGCTTAACCGCCTAAGAGAAGTATGACACAAGTGATGGTGATCCCGAAGGACCAAGCCACTACGGCATCCATGGCCGATCTCAAACGATGGAGACATCATTGAATCGTCCATGGATACCAATTTGCCGAGATGCGTGACTTGATCAAGCAACTCGCAAGTGGCAAGGTTCCTAAGGAGACCACCCACTAGAGGACTCCGCTACTCCAATGACGGTGATACCGAGGAGGAAAAAGAAAAAGAAAGGGGTTGAAAATACCGACTAAGAAATCTCCACATCTACCACCATCCCGAAGGTGGGAAGCCGGAGTACCATGGGTTCCCTTGTGTACTCTCCCGACCCACCTATCCATCATACTCGCATAAACCCTTTGGGTCCACCTCCTAAACTTAATGCATTGGCTTTTGCTACTTGGCAACACTTAATGAAATCTCATATCAACAGTTCCTCTATCGAGCTTTGGAGGATCATTCAAGAGGGATACAAGGCCGTGAATCCTAACAACTTGACAAGAAGAGAGGTGGCCGAGAAACAACTCAATGCTTCCGCTCTCCACATGATTGAACTTGCCGTTGGAGAAATGGTCTTCATCACATTCAACATGTCTCCACCGCCAAAGAAGCTTGGGATGCCTTGAGGTGGCATTTCTTGGAAATGAAAGCATGAAGAGGAATAGATTTGATGCTTGAGCAATGAGGCCGAAGGTTTCTACATGCTTGATAGTGAAACTCATGAGGAGATGTATGGAAGACTCAAGATTCTTGCCAAAGCCTTTTATAATGTTGGGGCAACCTATGTGGATGATGCTTGGATCAAGAGGAAGTATGTGAATGCTCTCATGCCCTTCGAGCCCGTTGACTTGAAGGCCCTACAAGGAAAATTCAACTACCTTGAGATGACATCCAATGAAGTTATGCAAGAGATGCAAGCCTCCAAGGTTGCCACCAAGAATGCTCTAGACAACCGTGCTAGGGCCATGGGAATGAAACAAGGTCCCTCTCTTGCTTTGAAGGCCAAGGTTGTGTGCCTTGATGAACATGATGAAGTTGAAGCATGCCCGAACAACCTTCCTCCCGATGACTTGAACAAGCCCTCCATGGTCACATAGCTCTTGCAACAAGGACATTTTGGAATGACCCGGCCAAGGCAAAGGCTCAACTTGATCGAACAACAATCCAAGTGGGAAGAAGGAGTTTGCTAATAGGATAAAGACTTGCTACAATTGTCATAACAAGCATCACTTCATCAAAGATTGTCCATATGAGAATAGAGAGCAAAACGGTGGAAGGCTTGTCCTCAAGGGCCAATCAAACATGATACAAAAGAAGCCTTTTGTCAAGAGGAAGCCATTCTTCAAGAAAGCACCAAGAATTGTGTTGATGACTCAAGAAGAGTATCCTTCCGAGGATTCCGAAGAAGAAGAAGAACCCACTCGTGAGGTGGCCGCTTTGGCCATTGTATCAACTCCACCTCCTTCTCTCTTCGAATCCCCCAATGAGAACCTCTCCATCAACACCGCTCGTTGCCTCATGGCTCACGTCACCGAGGTATCATCTTCTACTCCCAAGACTATGCATGAAATAGATGATAAAACTAGTCTTGTGATTAAGAAAGAACTTGTTGCTTCCGATACTATTGTGGCTAACTTGCAAGGTGAAACTAAGGCATATGTTGAGTCTCTCTTGAGACAACTTGATGCGGCCGAAGAAATCCTTGATGACAAGGGAAAAATTGAGAGAGAGGACTCTCACCATTGCATCCTTGAATGCCTCTCTTCAAGAAGAGAGTGAATATAGAACTCTCTTGAGGAAAGAATTGAGTCTCTTGATGATAAAAATGATGAAATAATTGCTAAAATCATTAAGGATAGAGACCATGTCTTTGCTAAATATAAAGTGATTAAAAAGGAGAAAGCCGAGTTTGTGGTTGCTAATGCTAGACTCCTTGAGGATGTGGAGAAACTTAACAAGGCTCACAAGGCCTTGGAAAGTACCCACTCTCTTCTAGTCAAGTCTCATGAGCAACTTCAAACTCAACTTTCTAAATCTAACTCACCTAGCACTCTACTCCCTCTTGTGATCATGCAAATGTTATTGAGGAAAATGCTAGGTTGAAGGTTGAGCTTGCCAAGGCCACTAGTGCCAAGACCTCTATTCCTAAAGGTAAAGAAAAGGTTGTTGCTCAAATTTTTGAGCAAAAGCCACACAAAGGGAAGGAGGGTCTTGGTTATGTGGCCAAGGCAAAGAAGAAGAAGAGCAACACCAATGCCAAGCCCGCACAAGCCAAGACTCCATTGCGGTGGTAATGCCACTAGGGGCAAGACCACTCGTAGTGACTTTGCGGGGATGCAACCCCAACTACATTTTTATGTTGATTATTATGGGATGTTTATGCAAAATATGTTGGTCCTTATGATGGTTACATTGCTTATCTATTTGGGTTCCTAAGACCCTTGTTGCTAACAAAAGAGGACCCATTGAGAAATGGGTACCTAAAACCAAGCAATGATTTCTTGTAGGACTATGCTTCCGGTGGGTCTAAATGGGTGGTTGATAGTGGATGCACTAGTCATATGACCGGAAGCAAGGAGATCATGACGGAGTTGGGACCAAATATAAATCAAGCATCCGTCTCCTATGGTGATAAATCAAAAGCGGAGGTAACGGGTCTCGGCAAGGTGGTAGTTGCAAAGGATATCACCCTTGTAAATGTCATGCTTGTCGAGTCCCTCGGTTACAATCTTATGTCCGTTCGTGCACTTAATAAGATGAATTTTGATGTCCATTTTACTATTGATATGGTGGTACTCTTGAGGAGCAAGACTCTAAAGGTCATGTTCGTTGGGTATGTTGAAAATGAGTTGTTCGTGGTGGACTTTTCGGGGTCTACCAACACTCAAGCAATATGCCTATTCGGAAAGGCCGACGTGGGATGGTTGTGGCATCGCCGCTTGTCCCATGTCAACATGAGAACTTTGCAAAGTCTTCACAAGGGTGGCCACATTCTTGGACTAAAAGACAATGTTTCTTTTTCTAGAGATCGTCTTTGTAGGGCTTGTGTTGAAGGAAAGATGCATGATTCTCCCCATCCAAGCAAGACCATCATTTCATCAAAGAGGATATTGGAACTTCTTCATGTTGATCTCTTTGGTGCCGTGCCTCAACCAAGTCTTGGTGGGAAGAAATATTGTTTGGTGATTGTTGATGACTATTCAAGATTTACTTGGGTTTATTTCTTCAAGACGAAGGATGAGACCCAACAAGCCGTCATCGACTTTTCCAATGAAGTTCAACGCCAACACAATGTCCCTATATTGGTCATTAGGAGTGATAATGGCTCCGAGTTCAAGAACTACACCTTAAATGAGTTTCTTAGTGAAGAGGGGATTCGTCATCAATATTCCGCTGCATATACCCCTCAACAAAATGGTGTAGCCGAAAGGAAGAACCGGACTCTCATGGATATGGCAAGGTCTATGTTGGCGGAGTTTAAGTCTCCACTTTCTTATGGGCCGAGCTATCTCCACGGCGTGTCATTCATCAAACCGGCTATTCTTTCGCGTTGGCAAGAAGTTTACCTTATGAGATGCTCACCGGCAACAAGCCCAATGTCTCCTACTACCGAGTATTTGGTTGTAAGTGTTTCTATAAGAACAAAAGTGTTCGTTTGTCTAAATTTGAATCTAAAGCTTTAGAGGGTGTTTTTGTTGGGTACGGTGCCGAATCTCACACCTATAGAGTCTATGACAAAACCGTTGGGAAAGTCATAGAATCTTGTGATGTGAGGTTCGATGAGAATGACGGCTCCCAAGTGGCGCAATTTCATGTTTGTGATGTAGATAATGAAGAGCCTCAAGATGCTATAAGAAGAATGGGCATTGGTTTCCATCGTCCCGTTGAGATTCATTACGAGTCTCCTCAAGCAAGTCCAAGCTCCATTCAAGTGGAGGCCTCTTCATCACAAGTTGAAACGGCGCCTATCATGGAAGCAAATGATGCACCACCCCAAGAACAAGTTCAAGACCCTCCTCATGTTGACCAAGTTGCTATGCAAGAACCAAGTTCTCCTATTGTTGATGCTAGCCAAGGTCATGACCAAGATCAACCCTCTCCTTCCATTGTTGAAGATGTGCTTCAAGATGATCAAGGTCAACATTCCGGTCAAGACGGGGACTCAAATGATCAAGATGATCAAGAGATACCTCCAAGATGCAATAGAGATATCGAAGCCCGTCGTAAAGCAAGAGTTGAAAAGACTTTGAATAAAGAGTCACCATCTAGAAACATCCTTGGTGACCACAAGAAGGGTGTTACCACAAGAAGGCAATTGGCAAGCTTTAGTGAACATCAAGCTCATATTTCCATGGTGGAACCAAAGAAAGTGTTTGAAGCTCTTGAAGATCCGGATTGGTTAGAAGCTATGCATGATGAACTCAATAACTTCAAGCGCAACAAAGTGTGGAATCTAGTTGAGAAGCCAAAAGATTGCCGCAATGTTATAGGCACAAAGTGGATATTCAAGAACAAGCAAGATGAGCATGGAATGGTTGTGAGGAACAAGGCAAGATTGGTTGCACAAGGGTACTCTCAAGTTGAAGGCATTGATTTTGGAGAGACTTATGCACCCGTGGCTCGCCTTGAGTCCATCCGTATCCTTCTTGCATATGCATCACATCATAACTTTAAATTGCAACAAATGGATGTGAAAAGTGCCTTTCTTAATGGTCCTTTAAAGGAGTTGGTATATGTTAAGCAACCACCGGGTTTCGAGGACCCTAAATTCCCTAACCATGTCTACAAGCTTGATAAGGCGCTCTATGGTCTCAAACAAGCACCTCGTGCTTGGTATGAGCACCTAAGAGAGCTATTGCTAGACCGTGGATTTGAATTGGGGCAAATCGATCCCACCTCTTTACCAAGAGGGTTAAAGGGGAGCTTTTCATATGCCAACTTTATGTTGATGATATTATATTTGGCTCATCTAACAAAGCTTTCAATGATGAATTTTCAAAGCTTATGACCGATAGGTTCGAGATGTCTATGATGGGCGAATTGAAGTTCTTTCTCGGTTTTGAGATCAAGCAATTGAATGAAGGGACTTTCATCTCTCAAACCAAATATACCCAAGACATGCTCAAGAGGTTCAATATGCACAATGCTAAGGGAAGCGGTTTCCCATGGACACCAAATGCCATCTTGAACTTAACCCGACGGTATCGATGTTGATCAAAAACTTTATCGCTCTATGATTGGTTCTTTGCTTTATCTTTGTGCATCTAGACCCGATATTGTGTTGAGTGTAGGGGTGTGTGCAAGGTATCAAGCCGCTCCTAAAGAAAGCCACATGGTGGCGGTCAATAGAATCCTTCGATATTTGGTTGATACCCCAAGGTTTGGTTTGTGGTACCCAAAGGGCACTAATTTCTCTCTTGCCGGGTACACGGATTCGGATTGGGCCGGTTGCAAGGATGATAGGAAATCAACTTCCGGGGCATGCCAATTTCTTGGTAGGTCCTTGGTGAGTTGGTCTTCTAAGAAGCAAAATTGCATATCTCTATCCTCCGCCGAAGCCGAGTATGTGGCGGCCGCTAGTGCATGCACTCAATTGTTATGGATGAGGCAAACTTTAAAGGAATACGGTGTCAATTGTGACAAAGTGCCTCTTTTGTGTGACAATGAAAGTGCTATCAAGATTGGCCACAATCCGGTGCAACACTCAAGAACGAAGCATATTGAGATTCGTCATCATTTTATTCGGGATCATATTGCCGTGGTGATATTGAGCTTGGCTATATTCCAACCAAAGATCAACTTGCCGATATTTTCACGAAGCCACTTGATGAAGCAAGATTCACTTTTGAGGCATGAGCTAAATATCGTGGATTCTAGGAGCTTGACTTGACCATCTTGCATACACACCTATATTTTGACTATTATTTGGTTTAGGTGTAGGCATGGATATAGGGGGAGTGCGGCCCTAATACATTGGACATCCCTCCCCCCATTATGCCGACATTAAGAATCATTTGCCTCTCTATATTCGTGCTATGAATTGTGAGCTTAAATGATGAGTAGTGGTTGTGAACCCAAGATACATCTTCGCGGTGTCACGCCACATACACTCTTACATGGTGGCCTAGGCCACCGCCCTCCTCCATATGAGGAGTTGATCTTATTTGGATCTTATTTGGGTGTTTTAGACCTTTCGCTTTGGGAGAGTGCTCAAATTTGGCCTTTCGTGTCGATTCTTGCATTTTTGGGCAAACTCTCTCTCTCCAGTTTCGAGTTCTATCCTAAGCCACACTCCTTCTCAAATACCTTTTATTTCATGCTCTCGGCGAAGTTGACGGTCGGAACCGGTGACAAATTCTTTTTACGGCTTCATTTGGGCCATAACAAGTTTTTGCCCCTGGCACCGGTACTACCGGCCCTTGAGCGGTACTACCGCTGGCTCGGGTGCCTCAGCCCCTTGCCAGCGCGTGGGACCCTCCCGGGCCGCGCAGGAATCGGGGGCGGTACTACCGCTGGATCGAGCGGTAGTACCGCTCGTGCGGATTTTTCTGGATAAGGGTCGGGCGGATGGGTGAAAGTCAAACCTTCACTTTCCCCATCCGCCCCTCTCTCTCCTCCGTGATCCGCCGCCGCCGGCCATCCTCACCGCCGGGACCGAGCTTCCCCGGCCGTGGTTCTTGCACCCGGCCCCGGGACCTCTCGGGCATCTCTCCCTCCCTCGATCCTTTGCCATGAGCACCGGTAAGCTCTCTCCCTCTCTCTCATCTAGTTGATGGATGGAGATGACTAGATTGCTTCCCTCTTGGTGTTCTTGACAAATTGGTGCGGTAGAGATGCAATCTAGGATGCCTAGAACCCTGTGTATGAATCTTGTGAAGAATCTTTGGCTAGTTTTGTAGTTCTCCATCTAGATTTGTTGGATATGATTATGGATGTTTTTCATGTTCCTCATTGAATGTATCACCATCTTGTGTCAAATCCAACCTTCCTAGATGTTGTACTCCCACCTAGCATTTGTTTCCTCCAAGTTGTGTTCACTCGTGTTCTTGGTTTCCTATTCATGAAATATTTGTGTATTACTCATCTCCATGCTTTCCTACCCTGCTATTCACAGGTGGTTCGAGTGGTTCTAAGTCTCGGGGAAAGAAACCTAGGGTTGACGAGATGGACGAGGAGTATGATCCCACGATGGAAGAGGAGTATGGTCCCCCGGTCACCAAGAGCAAGAAGGCTGCTCCGAAGAAGAAAGTTGCAGGCAACAAGAGCAAGAACTTGACAGCTAGTGAATGTCTGACAAAGATTACACTTCCTTGAGGAAAAGAGATCCATATGCAGTTGATCGAGTGAATTTGACACCTCAGTTTCGGGGCAACAATCCTTTCTTCTATACCCGCTTTCAAGAGGAGTGCTACAATGAGATACTTTATCGCAAGCCCAATGACAATGTGCTAGAGCAGAGGTACATTGATATCCCTCACATGGAGAGAAAGCCAGAATACTTTGGAGAAGCCTTGTCTATGTGCCATGAGTTTGGGATTGTTCCTTTCATCACCCTCCAACAGAATTATGATGAAGCTCTTGTTTGCCAATTCCTTGCCACAGTCTATTTTGGCACCGAGGAGCCAGGTACATCACTTGGATGTCTAAAGACAGGAAGCTCACCGCACTTTGGAGTGATATTGGCTCTATGCTTGGGTATGAAGATTTTGGTCCTCATTGGACCGATGCCCTCGAAGACAAGTACTTCCGGGTTCATGTTAATCCAAGGCCCTTGCCCAAGGATGACCTTGCTCCCCTCTACTCTTGGAAGAGGTACACCGTTGGCAACTCGGAGGGTCTTTACCCTCCGTATGAGATCATGCATCGCATTTACCGGGCAACCATCAACCCCAAGGTTGGAAATTTGGATCAAATTCACAGCTACCTAGTTACCTTGATGGTCATGACTCATCAATGAGAACAAAGGGAAGAAACTGGATGTTATGGATTATCTTTGGAATGAGATATGGAACGTCACCATATACAAGAAGAATGCTTGCTTCGGCCCCTCATCATGAAGATTATCCTTTGGAAGTGGGCCAACGAGCATCCCGCTGTGGGACTTAGTGACCCCAACACTTGGATCATCCACAAGCCCAAGCAACTCCGTGTCAAAGATCATAGCGAGAAGGCCAAGGGTACCAAAACTGCTAGAGGCAAGGACAAGGGAGTTGTAGGTGATGAAGGCCCCTCTCGGGCTGCCAAGGAGAGTGGTTTCACTTGGATGGCTCGTCAAATGAAGAAAGTTTTTGGTGTGACCAAGGCTCTTGAGAAGCGCTCGTGGGAACGTGAAGAGAAAGAGAAGCTTGCTCGTCAACTCGACATTCAACGTCGCCGTGAACTAGGTGAACAAGTTGCTTCCGGCTCGGAGAAGAACATTCCAACTTATGAAGAGTGGCAAGCGAAGAACTCCCAAGGAGAAATCTTCACTTGGTCGGACTATGAAGATGTTGAAGAAGAAGTGTCCTCTCGTCGTCGCCCTCGCCCCTCAAGCACGAGTGAACCCGGGACGTTAGCATCGGTTTCTCTCCTTTTTGGTGTCTTGATGCCAAAGGGGGAGAAACATCTATTAGGCCTTCGAAGGGTTTTGCATGGGAAGTTACAAGCTTTGCGCTTCTTGGTTGTTTTTTATGAGCTTGTGAACTTGGTTTGTCGTTTTTATGTTGTGAACCTCGTTTGTTATGCATGGTGTAAGACATGTTGAACTTTAAACTTTTATTCCCATGCTTATGTTGTGTTATGCTCTATATTTTATCTTGCACGGTTTGTAAAATCTAGGGGGAGTGTTGATCCTATTTGTTGTGCATTTGAGCATTCAAAAGCTATCCTTGAATATGCACACATATAGGGGGAGCTCCGTCTAAATTTTACAAATTGTTTGTGGCAAATCGTTGTATTGTCATCATCCACCAAAAAGGGGGAGATTGAAAGAGCATAATTTGCTCTTACTCATATTTTGGTGATGTTGACAATACAACATGTGCCCCTAACTCCTTGTCTAAGTGTGATCAGGTTTATGCAAACATCTCCGTTGATCTCGCATCGAGAAAAGGAATAGAAGGAGTTTTTTTGGTTTCGGGCGGTAGTACCGCCCCTTCGGGCGGTAGTACCGCTGGGTCCTCTTTGCCAAAAGACAGGCGGCAGTACCGCTCGCGGTACCGCCGGATGGAGGTTCGGCGCCCATGTGCGGCACTACCAGCGGTACTACGGGCGGTAGTACCGCTGGCTCAGGATGGTCAGCGCTGGAGGTTGACCAGCACGGCGGCAGTACCGCTCGCGGTACCGCCGGATGGAGTTTCGGAAGGCCATGTGCGGCACTACGGCGGTATGGGCGGTAGTACCGCTCGTGAGGTTTCGAGGCGCAGTCAGCGCACTGGTTTGACCGCGGCGCAGAAGGCGCCAGCGGTAGTACCGCCCGGCGCAGCGGTACTACCGCTGGCTGAAAAAGGCCCCAACGGCCAGATTTTGGGAGGGCTATTTAATGCCCTCCACCTACCTCTTGCTTGGTAGCTCGCCCAAAACTTGAAGACACCATTATTGCAAGCTCAAGAATCACTAGATCTCCCAATCCCTCCACCCAAACTCGTTGATCTTTGGAGGATTGAAGGAGAAGGCCCGGATCTACATCTTCACCAAGCCGTTTTACATTTCCACCTCATTTACTTGAGGGCCCCTTTGCTAGGGCTTCCATTGGGAAAACCTAGCTTCTTGTTGATCTCACTTGTTGTCTTTGTGACAGATTTGTAGCTGTTCGGGAGCCCCCAACCCTTGTGGGTTGTGCCCCGGATCGTTGTTGTAAGGGCTCCGGATTCCGCCTTGAAGGATTCCGATAGTGGAAGGTGAACCAAACCTTTGTGGTGCGGTTCATCGGAGAAGAAGGTGATGCCTTTGTGGCGGTTGAGTTTTGACCTTCGTGGTAGCTCACACCTCTCCAACGAGACGTACTCCCCTAAAAAGGAGGAACTCGGGATTACATCCGTGTCTCCGCGTGCTTTCACTTAGGTTACTTCTATCCTTGTTTATAGTCTTTACTTCGTGTATCTTGTTTAATTGCTAGCTTGTCATATAGGTAAATTCACCTTAGTTGCATATCTAGAGAATTTACCTTTTGTGTCAAGCCTAATTTGAAAAAGTATTAAAATTGGAGTAGCACCTATTCACCCCCCCCCCCCTGTAGGTGTCATACGATCCTTTCACTCTTGCAATGCTTATCTCATGGGAAATATGGATGAATGTAATGCAAGGGTTTTCTACCACACCTCCACCACACCAATCATTGTAGTCCTACATATTAAAGAGGTTGTCGCGCTTTGGGCTCCTGCCGGGGCAAAACACTTGGGTTCTTTGTTACCACAAGAGTAGATTTTTGTTTAGAGAATGTACTCGTATGTAACTCTATTAAACTTCTTCTTAATAAATGAGACGAGGCAATGATTTTATCTCTGTTTTAGAAAAAATATAGAAATTTAGCGCTTTCCTAAAATAGGAATATTTGTTTTGTTCCTTCATAAAAGGGTGTTGTTAACGACAGATAATCTAGTAAAGCGTAACTAGAATTTGAGTAGGAGTAAGAAATACTGTTTTTTGTGACGAGGATGAAAAGGGAAAATGGTTAAATAGGATAGAAAGATTTTTTAGTACTTAAATTAGGTAAGATAAGGATCTAAATAGGGTAAAATGTGGAACCAAGTAAAAAAACAAAGAATTTTTGCAACGAAGCATGATTTATGGATGCAAATGTTTTATTCTCTAAAAAAAGTAGAAAGAAGAGACTCGGAGGATTTTTGGGTGCCATTTTGTTGTCATAGAGGAACATATACAAGAGTTCATATACATTGAACTACAATCCAGCAAAAATCTTCCACATTCCCGTTAGTTCCAAATAATACCGAAGTCATTTTGGGAGGTCCAAACGTTCAATCTCTGTTGAGTAGTTGAGCTCATGGCCTAATCCGATACTGAAGAATTTTAACATGCGAATCGCAAATGGCATATATAAGTAGGAAAAGCACACGACCATATATGATCTTCATAAAGTGAAACCAGAAAAATCCCAAGCACTGGAGCCACTATCACGAGGCGCAACAACTGGATGGTTGTATCGCGTTTGAGCTTTAATTGGAACCCCACTATCATTAGGATAAAACGTAGATGCTATAGCCCTAAAAGTCTCCTCTATCATCTCTCACTTTACATTAGCACATGGATGCATACGGCAGCATTTGGCACCTCAGATGAATTATCATAAAATAAAAACAAGCACATGATAATTGGATCGATTCGATTGATCTCCATCTAGAGAAATATAAAGAATGACAAGCATATATATGGCACATGATTCTCTCATCTGCAGTCCATGGCCAACAAAGGTGACGGCCGGCCGGGCTGTCGTGATCTAAGCGCGTCAAACCTTCACCGTTGCTGGTGACGCGGCAAAAGCTAACAACTGTCGTGTTTGTGCTTGTTATTCCCCATCCTAGCTAGCTGGTAAGTGTTTTTCCAATTCGTCACTATCTAGTCACTGATTTGCCCTTTCGAATCTTGAATTGACAGACACTTAACAGTAGGCCAATTGTTCGGAATAATACTCAAGAGATGTACACCATCCATGCATAAAATCTGGTAGTGGTCTCTTTGAATTTCGATTCATGGAAATTCTCTTCATATCTAGTAGAATTTTTTTATCAGTCCTGATAAAAAGCACTAAACAGTCAAATTTTGGCGGTTGCTATTTGGCGGGTACCCACGGAGGAAGAATTATTTTTTGATGGCTCTAAAACTTGTTAGCTCTCTTCTTGCGTGCAAGGCCAAAACCGTTCATGGTCCCTTCTCCTGGCCATCGGTCCAAATTCTGATTAGCTTTAAATAAAATTTGGTGTCTTTTAAAGAAATATTAACAAGCTATCATGTCCTATGACAAATTCTCAACCTTCTGTATGAATATTTCAATAAATAGAGGCGAGGTTTCAACAACAACAGATGGACGAAATCCAAAAACAAAATGAATGGACTTTTAGCAGTTTATGGTGAACTTCCATAAATTTATGGATGGACCTCAAACAATTTTTGGATGAACTTTAAAAAAATTAATAATGTGTATCAGCTATGCTACATGGGTATGCCAATTATTGATGTTGCAAATTTAACACCCAACGTCGTGGTTATCGTTGGAAGTGGTATTGAAAAGGTTTGCAGTGCCCTCTCCATCCCAAAATATAGGATTTATTTTGATGCATTAAAACAACAGTTCAATTAATCTATTAACATGTAATTTATATGACATAAAATTGAAATCATTAGATTCATAACCAAAAGTACTTACTAATGATTATGTATGTCACACAAAACATATTTTAATATACTAATTGTCAGAAGACCTGTCGTAGCAAACGAAAATACACCTTATATGGGAGATTGGGAGTACATATGATTGGGTACTACGAATCACATCTGCTTATGACGACCATGTCATTTTCGATTTTGCCATCATGATAAGGGACAGCGACTTGCGCCTACTCCGGGGTCAAGTAAACATCCAACATGTCACTATAGGACCAACGTATGCAAATCTTGTATATGCCCATGTTGAACTTGCGACAATCACAACGAAGACTTTAATTGTTTATTCCTCTAGTATATGTGCAGGTCACCATATATGTATGTCTGTTAACCACGGTAATTCAAAGTGGCACCCAACAGCATGCGCTCATGGGTTAAACACATTGTATTGTTAACATTAATCTTTTGACCACATTTACACATGTACACGTTCTTGTTGCATCGAAACTTAAACTATAAAAAGCAAGTATTATGTAAAATAAATAAACAATCTTACTATTCTTCTCGAGAGCTGACTACATAGTCAGAGTGTCTATCACCATGTCATTGAACTCTAAAATTCATCTTTAGTGGTGTTTTTCGAAATGGGGTGAATATCTTATCAAATTTTATTGTTCAAATGCCATTACACCATTGTATTTGATTTTGGGCATATCATATCCACGGATGCCCAAAGGTGGTCCCACTAGTGGAAAAAGGGTCTTCCATCCCTGTCCTGGAAAGAGCACTAGTCCCCAATGTGTAACGGCCCGGGACTAGTGTAGCACTAGTCCCGGGCCGTCCCGGCTCCAACGGCTAGGAGGCCGGGAAGCCTCCAGTCCCGGGCCGTGCCTGACCTCTAGTCCCGGGCCGTGATACCGCCCGGGACTAAAGGGCTCGTGCCCAGCCAGCCCCACAAGGGGGCCTCTAGTCCCGGGTCGTATCACGGACCGGGACTAGAGTTCGACCCCTATATATAAGTTCGTCCACTGCAGCTCGAGCTCATACGCATGGTGGCCATTTTTCCTCTTGATCAAGCCGAGTTCATGCCCAATTTTTTCTCCAAGATTTGGTGGTAACCCCTAAATCCAAGGTTTTAAAAGGTTAGCAACTTTATCCTTTCATCTCTCGTTATTAGTTTGCCTCAATGCTCTAGAAGTAGAGAGGGATTTCATGCTCTAGGAGTAGAGGGAATTTTAGATGTGTAATTTTAGGAAATTTTTGATTAGGCAAAAAGTTACTGAAAGTTGAAATATGTAATTTTATAGTTTCAGAGCTCAGAATGGAATGAGGTTTTCACTGCTAGATCAATAATTAAAAGTTCCACATTTTTCATGTTAATTGTTTTGTCCAATTCAAAAATTGGTGCATGTAAATTTTTCAAAATTCAAATTTTTAGATTTCAACAATGCAGATTTTTTTAATTAGTTAATGTGATGAACAACTTGTATAAAATTGGTCACTGATCTCTATTCATGATGTTGTGTAATGGTTTTTGATATACTTATACAATAATGCAGATGGTCCGGGAATGGATGTATGGTACTGACCGATGCTCTGGCGAGTTCATGAATGGCTTGCGTGAATTCCTCCGTGTGGCTGATGCGAACAAGCAGAATGGTTTTGTATTCTGTCCGTGTAGTGACTGTAAGAATACGAAGGATTACTCAGACTCAAAAATCCTTCACATCCACCTGTTTCGGTATGGTTTCATGCCCAGCTATAATTGTTGGACCAAGCACGGAGAGAGGGGGGTTATAATGGAAGACAAAAGAAGAAGAGGATGATGACAACTATCATGGGTTCTCTGGATACGGTGATACTTCCATGGGGGAAGCTGAAGGGGAAGCTGAAGGGGAAGCTGAAGGGGAGGCACATGATGAGCCCGCTGATGATCTTGGTCGGACCATTGCTGATGCACGGAGAGACTGCGAAAGTGAAAAGGAGAGGGAGAAGTTCGATAAAATGTTAGAGGATCACAACAAGTTGTTGTACCCAACTTGCGAAAATGGTCTGAAAAAGCTGGGTAGTACACTGGAATTGCTGCAATGGAAGGCAGAGAACGGTGTGAGTGACAGGGGATTTGAAAAGTTGTTGCAAAAGTTAAAAAAGATGCTTCCAAAGGATAATGTATTGCCCGCCAGTACGTACGAAGCAAAGAAGGTTGTCTGCCCTCTAGGTTTAGAGGTTCAGAAGATACATGCATGCATTAATGACTGCATCCTCTACCGCGGTGAGAAGTACGAGAATTTGAATGCATGCCCGGTATGCACTGCATTACGGTATAAGATCAGACGAGATGACCCTAGTGATGTTGAGGGCGAGCCCCCCCGTAAGAGGGTTCCTGCCAAGGTGATGTGGTATGCTCCTATAATACCACGGTTGAAACGTTTGTTCAGAAACAAGGAGCATGCCAAGTTGTTGCGATGGCACAAAGAGGACCGTAAGTCAGACGGGATGTTAAGACACCCCGCTGATGGGACGCAGTGGAGAAAGATCGATAGAGAGTACGCGGACTTTGCAGCTGACGCAAGGAACTTAAGGTTTGGTCTAAGTACATATGGCATGAATCCTTTTGGGGAGCAGAGCTGCAGTCATAGCACCTGGCCCGTGACTCTATGTATCTATAACCTTCCTCCTTGGTTGCGCATGAAGCGGAAGTTCATTATGATGCCAGTGCTGATCCAAGGCCCGACGCAACCCGGCAACGACATTGATGTGTACCTAAGGCCATTAGTTGAAGAACTTCTACAGTTGTGGGCCAAACCAGGTGTACGTGTGTGGGATGAGCACAAACAGGAGCCATTTGACCTACGAGCGTTGCTGTTTGTAACCATCAATGATTGGCATGCTCTTAGTAACCTTTCAGGACAGACAAACAAGGGATACAATGCATGCACGCACTGTTTAGATGATACTGAAAGTATATATTTAGAACATTGTAAGAAGAATGTGTACCTGGGGCATCGTCGATTTCTTTTGGCGAAGCATCCCTTAAGAAATAAAGGCAAGCATTTCAACGGTCAGGCATGTCGCCAGCCGAAGCCTAAGGAACGTACTGGTGCCGATGTATTTGATATGGTCAAGGATTTGGATGAAATAGTAACCTTTGGAAAGGGTCCTGGCGGACGATCTGTTCCGAAGGACGATGACGGACACGCACCCATGTGGAAGAAGAAATCTATATTTTGGGAGCTACCCTACCAGAAATTCCTAGAGGTCCGCTCTGCAATCGACGTGATGCATGTGACGAAGAATCTTTGCGTGAACCTGCTAGGCTTCTTGGGCGTGTATGAGAAGACAAAAGATACACCGGAAGCACGGCAGGACCAGCAACGTATGAAAGACCAAGAAGGCCTGCATCCAGAACGGTTTCAAGGTCCTGCCAGCTACGCTCTTACCAAACAAGAGAAGGAAATCTTTTTTGAATGCCTGAGCAGTATCAAGGTCACGTCTGGCTTCTCGTCGAATATAAAGGGAATAATAAATATGGCAGAGAAAAAGTTTCAAAACCTAAAGTCTCATGAATGCCACGTGATTATGACGCAATTGCTTCCGATTGCATTGAGGGGGCTTCTACCGGACAATGTTCAGTACCCATTGTGAAGCTATGTGCATTCCTCAATGCAATCTCTCAGAAGGTAATCAATCCTGAAGATCTACCACAGTTACAGAAGGATGTGGTCCAATGTCTTGTCAGTTTCGAGTTGGTGTTCCCACCATCCTTCTTCAATATTATGACGCACCTCCTGGTTCACCTAGTCGAAGAGATTTCCATTCTCGGTCATGTATTTCTACACAATATGTTCCCCTTTGAGAGGTTCATGGGAGCCTTAAAGAAATATGTTCGGAACCGTGCTAGGCCAGAAGGAAGCATCTCCAAGGGCTATGGAACAGAGGAGGTCATTGAGTTTTGTGTTGACTTTGTTCCTGGTCTTAAGCCGATTGGTCTTCCTCAATCACGGCATGAGGGGAGACTGAGTGGAAAAGGCACTCTAGGAAGGAAATCAATAATATGTAGGGACGGACATTCTTACACTGAAGCACATTACACAGTTCTACAGAATTCCATCTTGGCGGCTCGGTATATCGAGCAACACAAGAAAATTGTACGCTCCAACAACACTGGAAAGAATGACGACTGGATTAGAAAAGAACACATGAAGACTTTCGGCGGTTGGTTGCAAGCACATATCGTCAAAAGCAACACATTCCATGAGCTGTACTTGTTGTCCAGGTCACCATCTTCGACTATATGGACTTTCCAAGGGTACGAGATAAATGGGAATACATTTTACACGATCGCCCAAGATAAAAAGAGCACCAACCAAAACAGTGTTGTCCGCTTTGATGCAACAAACAACGATGGGTCAAAGACCACATATTATGGTTACATAGAGGAGACATGGGAACTTGACTATGGACCAACTTTTAAGGTCCCCTTGTTTCGGTGCAAATGGGTGAACCTGAAAAGCTTAAGCGCGGTACAGGTAGACCCGCAGTATGGAATGACAACAGTGGATCTCAAGAATCTTGGTTACAGGGACGAACCATTCGTCCTAGCCAATGATGTGGCTCAGGTTTTCTATGTGATAAACAAATAGGTTTCTTGCTGCATATAATCCTTAGACAAAAATTTATATGAATGTCCAGTAAGTGTATTATGTTGTATGCCTACTCATAAACTCAATTGGATCTGAAAGATTCAAGCTAAAAGTTCTAAGCATGCATCAAACAAAATGAGACAGAATCTGTCCAGAAAAACAGCAGCAGCAAAACATATTTTTCTACCCTACTTAAATTTGTCTAAAAATTCTGAAAAAATTCTTGCATACAGAGGATGAAAAGTTGCTTCTATAGTTTAAATATCAGCTCATTCGGAGTTACAGAATAGGAATTAAAAATCATACCGTGCACAGATTCGTGCTGGAATAATATCTCCGAATGCTATAAGCAACTTTTCAAACCAAAATGGGTAAACTTGGCACTTTATTAAAAATTACAGAAACTAAACTATAAACCTAGTCTCTTGTTACAGCAAGAGGACACAAAGAAAATCAAAAAATAAAAACAACTGGGTTGCCTCCCGTAAAGCGCTTTCTTTATAGCCATATAGCTAGGCATCTTACTTGATAATTATAGTGGACGAAGCTCATGAGGGAGCTTGAAGTTTGGTGTGCCCCTCTTCCTTGGGAAGTGTTCCATTCATTTCTTGTGTGGAAACTGAAACTTCACATTCCCTTCTTTTGAATCAATGATAGCACCTGTGGTACGAAGAAAAGGTCTTCCAAGAATAATTGGACTAGAGGTTTTATTCCCCATATCCATGATTAGAAAATCAACAAGCACAAAAGTCATATGTAACTCTACCATAACATCACTTACTCTTCCTATAGCATGTTTAATGGAATCATCAGCAAGTGCAAGTTCAATAGAGCATTTTTCAAGATTCTTTAATTCAAGTACTTCATATAGTTCTTTAGATAAAACTGAGACACTAGATCCTAGATCTAATATAGCATGGTGTGTCTCTTTTCCAATGGTAACTAGTACTTTGGGAATCCATACATCCCCAAGCTTAGGTGGTATCATAGCTTCTTGATTGTACCTAGTAATCTTTTCTTTTAAGACATGATTAGCAATATAAGAACCAAAACCAGCTTGGTTAGCATTAATAGAAGGATCACTTGCAAATTTTTGTAAGATAGATATTAATTCATGCAAGCTACAATTCTTTAAGTCAAGCAATGGTTCCTTGACTTCACTCAGCATTTTAACTTCTTCAACTTTCTTTTCATTCATCACCATAATAGTTTCCTTAGCAGGGAGTACTTCCCCACTTCTAGTCTTTTTCTCAACATGCATAGAATTGACCAGTTTGTTTCTATGTTGCCAAACTTTAAAAATGGGATAATATTTCCTAAGGAATGCCTTTTCTAGTTCTCTCCAAGTTTTAACTTCAGCAAGGGGTAATGAATATATCCACTCTTTTGCCTCTCCATTTAGCGAAAAGGGGAATAATTTTGGCATCACAATATCAGGTTCCTTAAAGTCTTGCACAATACAAATGCCAGAAAAATTATTAAGATGCTCAAGACCATCTTCCCATGCTCTACCGCCAAATTGTTCCCTAGTTATCAAGTTCAATAAACTAGGACTTACTTCATAACTATCAGCTTGTATCTCAGGTGTGGCAATGGGCCTAGCAATAAATTGATCATTTGGAGTGTTTGTATAGTCACACAACTTAGTTCTGTCTCCCATTTTAGCAAGTTTTTATGTGTTTTTTAATTTTTTATGCAAAACTGAAAATAAAATATGCAACACAAAATGCAAATGCAACACAAAATGCAAGACAATAACAAAACAAAATAAAATGATTTGCATGTAAAGATGGATAAGATGGTGCTCACGTAGGTGCAACCTCCCCAAGCTTAGGTGTTTGCACAAGTTGGTGATGAAGTTGACTTGTTGTGAGATACCCTTGGATAAAACTTTCAGCAATGATTCCCCGGCAACGGCGCCAGAAAATACGTCTTGATGGCCCTTAAATGGGTTAGGTTGAGACCCCAATAGCAGAGTGTGTAGTACGGGCAAGAACGTGTTTTCCCCACGAAGGTGACTCGAGGGTTTATATCTAACTCTCGGGGAATCAGTAGTGGAAGATTTACCTCCTTATCCTTCCTTTGGAAACCTGCAAACAAAAATAAATTGTTTTGTGCCCTCAACCTCACCAAGTGGATGTCAAGCACAAGGTGTGAGAATGTTATGAATACAAAACAATAAATATGCAAATAAAATGTGCAAGGATGATGATGATAATGATAAATGATATTTTTGGGTTTTATATGATGAATGCAAGATGCAAAAGTATTTTTGTATTTTCGGATTTAATTATGGCTGAAAATGAAAAGTGGATGAAAGTGGTTGGAAAGGTGTTTCTTATGATTAAAAATGGACCGGGGTTCATGGTTTCACAAATGCACTCTCTCTTTAATAATGTGGTAGACAATGGAACACAAAAGTTAACATATGAGATTGCAACAAAGTTTCATGACAAGTTAATAATCATATGGGCATCACGTCCTAACATAGAGATCTTTTGGTTATTAATCCCTCTTATACTCCACTAAGATGCGAACTAAATCATAACACCTTAGTATTAAGATAAATCAGAGCATAGCTTTAAGTTTCATGACATGAAGTTGAAATAAGAACATGCTAGATCTAGTCATGGAGTAGTGGCAATGGTCACACCCACATCTCCGGTAGCAAGGTATTTCTTTTTATCCCTAGTGAGGCAACAAAGTAAGGTAAAATACCCAAGTGGATCGCGGAACTTTCTCTCACGTTCACCGCACTAGCCACCCCCCGTTACTCCATCTAATGCACACGTTCCCCCACACAAGCTCTCATACACATGCTTGATCAAAACAAGTAAACAAGAACGGGGTACATAATATGCATTTACTTTCATAACTGAAACAAAACAATTGCAATCTCACACATATATTAACTCATAAAGATCCACCACAAAGGTATTACATAGATGACCGTAATCATGTTCGGCGGCTCATACGGTGCTAATTAGTGAAGCACAGAGAGAGAGATACATAAGTTACTTGGTATTACATAAGAGAGAGACCCATAGTCCAGGGGTGGACTACTCCCTCTTCATCATGGATACGGTGGAGAAGTCGTTGGAGGAGGTGGAGACCTCTCCGGCAGCGCCCCGCCGGAGTTTTCCCCCTCCAATCTGCAGCTCCTGATCTCTGTTTCGTGGTTTCTGTGTTTCTGCGGCGCTCCTTTCCGAAGAGCCTCGGGGACTATTTTTATAGTCGGTTTTAGGTCAAGACGGAGTCGTGGGCGAAAAGATCGACGGCAACGGAGCATCGAGGCTCCAGAAGGTGGGCCCCACGCGGCCTAGGGTTTTGGCCGCGTGGGCCACCCCTTTTGGCCCTCGAGTCTCCGTTTGTTCGCTTCCTTCGCTCCCAGGTCTTCTTCCTTCCAAATATTGATGCTCCTAAATTTGCAAGTCATTTGGACTTCGTTTGGGTCCCTGAAACATCAAAATATAGAAAATAGGGTTTTCTGCCTGCGCAGGGTTAATTCCAGAAAAATAGGGGAACTTGTGAAATATTCCCAAAATCATTATAAAACATTGATATAACCCTTATATGATGCAAATATGATTGGAATATGAATAAAATAATGCAAAGTTCATGTATGCATTTTACATGCATCACATACGCGAAGAAGGGTTCATGGCTTTTATGTAAATCAATGTAATGTATTAAACCTTTATGTGATGTGTAGTAATGTATTAAACCTTTATGTGGTGAAAACCATAATACATAGCTCGGGTCCATTTTTATTTAACCATCCCTGATACGGCGACGTACCTGATCAGCGCGCCCACTTGGTAAAAACACGCCCAAAACACACGGTTTCCCCGTCATACAGCCCAACGGTGGCTCGTGAGTGACTGCATCAAATGCACCGTTGGGCTGTATGACGGGAATCCGAATGCTTTGTATACCAAAATGCTTTGTAGATAGAACAAAACATACGGTTTCCCCTGCATCCGTCAGCCCACCGGTGGCTCGTGAGACGACAAATCGGTCTTCGATCCAAACAGCGGCAAGACGTCTCTGATGATCTGCAACCGTCCTAACAAGTGTTGGAGATGTTGCTAATCATCAGAGATCCTTGCCGCTGCTTGGATCCGACCGAGGGGAGGGTTCACCTTCAGCCTCCGCTCTAGGAACTCCTGCCTCTCAGAAATCTTGCTCTCTGCTACCCGTGTACTGCCAAAATGAACTACAATGAGTAGACACTGAGTGCTGAACATGTCCGGGAGGGGGGCTATATATAGGGTACGTGTGCTTCTTTAGTCCCGGTTGGTAACACCAACCGGGTCATGTGGCTCACGAAGTGGTCGTCATACTGCTGATCCAATATCTCACAATCCCTCAAAAGAAACACACCCCTGATCCAACGTCTCACAAGCGCTTGAAAGAAACGCATGATCCGTGTGCTTCTTCCTTATTGGTGGGATTCCCTTTAGTCCCGGGTGGTGGCTCACAAAGTGATATCCAACAGCTCACAAGCCTTCAAAAGAAACACACCCCTGATCCAACGGCTCACAAGCGCTCGAAAGAAACACACGATCCGTGTGCTTCTTCCTTATTGGTGGGATTCTCACTATATATATGTAGTCATGCATGGCCTCCATTGGCATAGCACATCTAAACTCATATCTGCAACCTCATCACTCTCCCATGGCTTCCACCGTACCCACTCTAACCTACTCGGAGGCGGAGGCGCTTTGTGTCTCGAACTACCCCTGCCCGCCCGGCTACGACGTCCCCCCTGGCTGGAGGCTGAGCACCGGAGGCGTGCCGGTCCCTCCTGTCCCTCAAGGTTTGGCGCGCGGGCGGCCATCACGAACCACTACTACCTCGAGCTCACTCCGGAGCAGCGGATGGATCCCCGCTGGCATCCCGACTACCGCCCGACTTGGGACGCCTTCTTCATCAATCGGCGTGAGAGGGCGCTCGCCAGGTACGAGGAGGACGGCCCGCCTCCTTCGAACTTCAACGAGGCCGGCCGGCGGCTGTGGTGGAGCGGCCGGACTCTCCAGAGCGTCATGAACTACATCACGGCCGGCGATAACCCCCGCCTGCGCTACCCTCACTTCCAGTCCAGGCGAGCGCCGCCCGACGACAGCGACGACGACGGCGGCGACTACGACGACTACGAGGACGAGTATTAAAGGCCTAGGCAGGAGTATGACTAACCTGAGCCACATCGTTGGTTAGGACAAATGGTTCGTCTATGTACCCAAGATTGTTGTCATTCCCTACTGCTTGTCTATCTACGACGACGATCGTGTAAAATGTATTCTTTATCTCTGCATTTCCAACTAATGATTTTTAGCATCTGAATAAGTAATCTGGTTTTGAGTTAGTTATGCAAAAGATAAATAAATTAATAATCTTTATCTGGTTTCTTTTGCGGGCTTGTGAGCTGTTGTATTAAACATTTTATCAGATGTTTTGGATTCGTTATTCAAATTCAAACACTTTTCATGTTTTGGATTTATAAAATGGCACAGTTGATACATGATGCAAACAGATGTATGGATGATATATTCAGATTCCTTATTTTTTTCTGATAATAATAGACATATTATTAGTATTATTTGGATTTATAAAATAGGAGTTATGAATTTCCAAACTTCTTATTTATGTTAATCATATAAACTACAAAATACCCTTTTGTCGCGGTGGTGCCACGGCCCGGGACAAAAGGGTCTGGACTCGCGCGCGAAAAATGGCGGTCGAAAATGACCCTCTTGTCCCGGGTGGTGCCACGGCCCGCGACAAAAGATTCTCTTGTCCCGGGTGGTGTCACGGCCCGGGACAAGAGGCTATTCCGTATATATGAACGGCCTCTTCCCCTTCTTCTTCACAAAGGCGATCCAGACGACAGAGCACAGGGGCGAGGTGCTGCCGAAATTTTCCACGGCGATCCTCCATCTCCGCGTCTCCGGCCGCCGCGCCCCCTCCATCGCGTCCTCCGGCCGCCGCGCCCCTCTCCCCCTCCCTAAACCGCGCGTCTCCCTCTCCACCGCGCGTCACTCTCCACCACCGCGCGCCCGCACCGCCGCCGGAGAGCAGGCCGGAGCGCCGCCACACCGCCCGCCGGAGGCGCCCGCACGGACGCGCCCGCGCGCCACCGCCCGCACGGCCGGCCCGCCGAGGCGCCCGCGGTGAGCACGCCGCGGCAACGCCCCGCCCTTTTTTTTTACTTTAGAAAATTGTATAGAATTAATTTTTGTTAGAAAATTGTTAGAATTAAGGTAGTTAGAAAATTGTTAATTTTTGTTAGAAAATTAAGGTAGTTAACTTTAGAATTAATTTTTGTTACAATTTTTTTTTAGAAAATTGTTAGTAGTAATTTTTGTTAGAATTAATTTTTGTTAGTAGAAAATTGTTAGTAGTAATTTTTGTTAGAATTAATTTTTGTTAGTAGAAAATTGTTAGTAGTAATTTTTGTTAGAATTATTTTTTGCTAGAAAATTGTTAGAATTTTTGTTAGAATTAAAATTGTTAGAAAATTGTTAGTAGTAATTTTTAGAACCGGTGGGGGGGGGGGGGGGGGGGGGGGGAGCTCCGGTAGTTTCTACTTAGTAATTTTTAGTAATTTTCTACTTAGAGTAAAATTTGTTAGTAGTATCCCTTTGTAATTTCTAGTTTCACCTTTACGTAGATGGATCACACCAACTCCGGGGGTGAAGATCTGATGTCTACGCACGCTTCTATTCTTGTAGGCAGTGTTGGGCCTCCAAGTGCAGAGGTTTGTAGAACAGCAGCAAGTTTCCCTTAAGTGAATCACCCAAGGTTTATCGAACCCAGAGAGGTAGAGGTCAAAGATATCCCTCTCAAGCAACCTTGCAATTAAGATACAAAAAGTCTCTTGTGTCCCCAACACACCTAATACACTTGTTAGATGTATAGGTGCACTAGTTCGGCGAAGAGATAGTGAAATGCAAGTAATATGGATGATTATACGTGGCAATTGTAATCTGAAATAAAAATGGCAGCAAGCAAACGTGAGACAAAATGAGAGCAAACGGTGTTTCAATGCTTGGAAATAAGGCCTAGGGATCATACTTTCACTAGTGGACACTCTCAACAATAATAATATAATTGAATACATAAATATTTCCTCTTCACCATGCTACTCCGAACTATTCTCCCGTTGGATAGAAATACCAATCTACTGCGTAGGGCTACAAGAGCACACCTTAAAGTCTGAGTGAACAAACACCACAATATCATAGAACACCAAGACCATCACGTAGGGCTACAAAAGCACAACTTAAAGTTGCATTCCACATCTTGGGAACCTCAATGTCACTATGAGCACCCCAAAATAGTACTAGACAAACACCACAATTTTATAGTGACATTCAACACAAAGAACAACTCATGGCAAGTATTCGCATAAACTTTAATCCAAAGAGTCACACACGGTGCGCACACTGTCCACATCACACCGTGGGACAAGGGTGACTCCGAGTTTACATTAATAAAACCACTTGAGTAGCATAATCATAAGATAATGAAGAGTAACATCTATGGATTCAACTAGATTACAAAGCTCATGATCACATAAAGATCACACCATGGGAGAGAGAGTTAAACCACATAGCTACCGGTACGAGCCCTCAGCCCCGAGGGAAACTACTCACACATGGTCATGGTGATGAGAGCTTGATGGAGAGGTTGATGAAGAGGTGCAGCCCGGAGTGGAGACGGAGCCCCGCAGCAGCCACGGCGCGGCGGCGGCGGCAGCCCGCGGCGGCGAGGAGCGGCGGCGGCCCTTGGCCCCTCTTCTTCCTTGGAGATGGTGGTGGTATGGAGGAGGTTCCCCACCCCCAGACGGCTGCCTGGGAGGAGGAAAATTCGTGGTATGGGGCTCCTCCCACGACCTAGGGTTTCCTCCCTTATATAGACTCTCGGATTTCCGTCATCCCATCTAGGGCTGCAGTAAATCGGGAATATCTCGGCCGTCCGGACTCGGAATTGGGCGAATTTTAACTCTAGATCGATTCTCGCGAAATTTCCTGCAACTTTCCTTTCGGGAGACTTCCGTTTGACGCCGTCTTGGGCCCGTAACGTGACCATCTTTGAAAAACGTTTCCAGACAGATTTCAGTAAATCCCAATTTGACTCAAACAAGGTTTCCTTTTATATTTTTGATAATTCTACACAACAAATAGGAAAACAAGAAGATTTTGCACTTTGGCAACTATTAGTAGGTTAATCCAATAAATGTCATAATATGATATAAAGTGTATATAAAACATGTGCCAATTGACATAAAACATGCATGGAACACAAAAATTATAGATACGTTTGGGACGTATCAAACATCCCCAAGCTTAGTTCCTACTCGTCCTCGAGTAGGTAAACGATAAAACAAAATAATTTTTGAAGTGACATGCTATCATCGTAATCTTGATCATATAAATTTTAAGGCACATGTTAAAATGAAGTGATGAAGTTATTGCTAAATAGAGTCAAATGATTCATTCTTCAAAGGAGTAGCAATGTACAAGATAGTTATGAAGTGATATCAAGTATTCAATGCAAGGATGTTTAATGATAATTCACAAAGTGTAACATAAGAGAAAAAGTACTATGGACCACATGTATGCATAATAATAAGTAAGAACATCCTATAATGGTCATAGAGTATTCATGAAAATCTGAATATAAAGGGTGGACACTTTGGAAAGATATATAAATGAGTAGAGGTAAAGCATGAATAAATTTCATCTAACTTCTGAACTTCTCTACTTAAGTTAATGATTGTAATATGGTAATCCTTGGTGTCAAGCTCTCATTCCCCTATCATAGCATATTGAATGATTAAGTTTAAAGTGAAAGCAATACGAGTAGTGTGCTTGACAAAGTACAGGTTGAAAGTCTCATTCCCCTTGAATACAAGTACCTACTCCATGTGTTACTCAACTTTGGAAAACAAAGCAAGTTCAAGTTAAATATCATTGTAAGTAATAACAGTATCATTAAGAGCGTCAACTGGGTACTCTTGTCCCAGGATATGGAACAAGCCCATATCAAAATGACAAGACAAACAAACATAATGAACAATCTCAACACCCTTTTTATTTACCATTGAATAGCTTTTTATTGTAAGGTGTATCACAGAAGTTCATCATAGCATGTAAGTAAATTTCCACCATGAATGATGCATGGCTTAGATTAGCGGCCCAGGCGTCTCTCTAACCATTTATACAAACTCATTTAAACTCACTTCATTTCCCCATTTATTTCACCCATGGTAAGCATCCATAAACAAAAGTACATGATATCAACTAAATGAGATGATGTGCAATGTTGAAAGCTTGCCATGTGACAGCACATATGAGTTAACTCTCAACCAAAGACATTTGTCAAGTCCACAACTTCATAATTTTAATCACAATGGGTCATATTTTATTTATGCAATGAAAGTAAAGTGTGCATCAAGTTCGAGAGAGCTATATAACCAACTTTTCCCATAACAATCAACAACATAAGCATTTTCATTCAGAGGTATAGATAATACAAATATCATGATAAACATACTCGGAATAACATAAAGCTAATAGGTAGATATGGTGGACTCACTGGAAAAACTTTGGTTGAAGGTGTTGGAAACAAGTTTTTGCTTGTTGGAATTTTTGGGCTAGCAAGAGGGAGAAAGTTGACCATCTAAAAGCATGCATGAGTGTCCATAGAACTAACTAATCCATGTTAAAACAAGGTAAAATAACATTTAGCATCAAAACATGAATAAAGGATAGCTCTTGATAAAATACTTGCAAATTATTACTCATTAACAAGCTCATGAATCATGCAATTATATGTATCTTTTAAAATCAACTCAAACATCCCTTTTCCCAATCTTATAATAGCATCCAACATAATTCAACCCAAATTTCCAGTAGCTCTCTCATATATTAATGATAGTGTGGTGGTCTCACAAAATAAAAATCAAACCTAAACAAACAAAAAGACGCTCCAAGTTTATGCGATAAAGTGTTTCGATCGAAAAACAGAAGTTAGACGTGTGCAAACCGAGAGTGTGTAGGTCCAGTGGGGTTGTCTTCACATCCCCAAGCTTATGGTCTTCACCATACTTGGATAGCTCTTGGAACATCTCCTCTAATCCCTGTGAAAAAACTTCAAAACACCGTTTCTCCCATTTCTTTTCTGTGGGGTGACATTAGTAGTGATAAACAAATAGATTTCTTGCTGCATATAATTCTTAGACAAAAATTCATATGGATGTCCAGTAAGTGTATTATGTTGTATGCCTACTCATAAACTCAATTGGATCTAAGAGATTCAAGCTAAAAGTTCTAAGCATGCATCAAACAAAATGGGACAGAATCTGTCCAGAAAAACAGCATCATCAAAACGTATTTTTCTACCATACTTAAATTTGTCTAAAAATTCTGAAAAACTTCATGCATACAGAGGATGAAAAGTTGCTTCTACAGTTAAAATATCAGCTCATTCGGAGTTGCAGAATAGGAATTAAAAATCATACCGTGCACAGATTCGTGCTGGAATAATATCTCCGAATGCTATAAGCAACTTTTTCACACCAAAATGGGTAAAACTTGGCACTTTATTAAAAATTCCAGGAACTAAACTAAAAACCTAGTCTCTTGTTATAGCAAGAGGACACAAAGAAAATCAAAAATAAAAACAACCGGGTTGCCTCCCGTAAAGCGCTTTCTTTATAGCCATATAGCTAGGCTTCTTACTTGGTATCAAGATGATTGGAGTGAGGTGGCTTGACATCCCCAAGCTTGAATTCCTGTACTTATTCGAAATATGTAGGGTGAGCCTAGGGGTAACATCCCCAAGCTTAAGTGTTTGCCCCTCTCATAATAACTTTCAGTAGCATCATGAATGAATTCAACAATATAATTATGACATAAAGCATTCTTACCATGATCCATATGCATAAGAGTATCAATATTTTCCACATAAGCAAAGCTCTTCTTATTAATAACAATGGGAGTAGGATCATCATAAAGAACTCGAACATGATAGACAAGTTGTATATTAGAGGAATGGTCTGGTCAATCCCTCTATAATTATGACAAGTTTCATGAGGATGAATGTAATTATAGCCTATGTCATAGTATTCTTTATAATTATCAAAGGCTGGAGGCATAGTATCATCATAAGCAATGGAATAGTTATCTTCCAAAGTGTGTTCATTTGTAAACATATCATCATCATTTTTACTAGAAGGAGAGGTTTCAAATATAAAATCATTAGTAGCAAAACGATTTTCAAACACCTCATCCCCAAGCTTAGAGCTTTCCATATCATCATTGGAAGGAACATGGATAGTACTAATAGTATAGCAATTAATAACATCATCATTTTCAGAATTGGTACCAAAAAGATTTTCAATATCAAAAGTAGTGTGCTTTTCCCAATCATGATCACTACTATAAGTAACAGGCATAGGATCATCATCGAATTCAGACTCATCAGCAGCAACTATAATAGGAGCAACATGCTTAGGGGAAGATACCGTTTCCTCTCTCCTTCTACTCCTCCTCTTCTTCTTCTACTTTCCCTCCTTAGGAGGGAGAGGCTTGAAAAGAGGCTTCTCCACATACCCTGGTTTATTGTTAGAAACAATAGAAGAAACTCGGGAGGATTCCTCCTTTTCATTAATAAGAGTAAAACAAACATTAGTCCTTTCATATTTTGGTAAAGCCATTCCATCTTTTATAATATTTTGTATGTAAGTGTTGGCATGGCAATTATTAACACAATAGAGATAACATCCATGCAACACGCTATTCATATCAAAAGCACTCATATCTAACGAAGAAGTTTTTCTTGATAACTCTTCACACCCCAAAAATAATGTAAGTTCATCATGCTGATTAGGAGTGATCATGTTATCACAAAAGTCTCTCGCAACACTCATATTAGAACCTGAGCATTGGAATTTGAAATGACCCTCTTCATTGCAAAGTTCACAAATAAAAGGATAGAGGGTACAAACTTTTTCAGCAAGATCACTTAGAGCTCTGTACCATGTTGTAGTCTTTTAATTCCTATGATGAATACAATATTCCTCTTCAATTTTATTCTTTTCACAAGGTCTAAGTGCTCCACAAAAATTAACATGCTTATAGAAATAGTATTTTCAGAAGTTTGAGCATGTTTATTGCAATCATTAGTAACAATTTCGGTTTCCAAGCAAGTGTTTAAGAGGTTCATGATACATGTCCCAATTCTCTTTTGGAATATAAATATGAGAAGCAACTGCTTTACAGTAATCAACAATAATTTGAGAATCAAGACCAAATTTAGCACTAAGCGCATGAAAACTAGCAGTTTTAGCGAAAGACTCAATGCAATCATACTCATAGTTTATACCTGATTCTTTACCTTTGTCGTTATCCCAATCTTCAGTATTGCGTTGAATTGTTTCAAGAAGATCCCATTTAACTTCAACCTTCTTACTTGTGAAAGAACCTCCTGAACATGCATCTAGATAATCCTTGTAATGACCTGAAAGCCTTGCATAAAAATTAGTAACAATTATTTCCTCAGGAAGCTCATGGTTAGGACATTTGAGTATTAATGTTTTCAGTCTTCCCCAAGCTTGAGCAATACTTTCTCTATCATGAGGATAAAAATTGAAAATGTAACTCCTAGCCAGATGCACTTCATGAAGAGGATAAATTTAGAGTAAAAGAGAGATTCAAGTTGTTTCCAATTCGAAGGACGATCATCTAGCATCCTATACCACTTCTTTGCATTGTCCTTAAGTGAAAATGGAAATAATTTCCTCATGACATCTTCTCTTGATAAACCTGCAACCTTAACCAACTCACAAAGTTCTGTAAGTTTCAACTAGTGATCATGTGGATGGACTGTTCCATCCCCTGCATAACGTTCATCCATAACCATTTCAACCATTTCCATAGGTATTTCAAAAGGAATACTTTCAGTAGGTGGATTTGGAATATCACAAGCAGCATTAGAATTATCACATATGAGAGACAAAGCATTATCAAGCGAATTTTCTCCTTCAAAGCTGGGGAACTAAAAAGATCATTTTCATGTAAACTAGCTTCCCCAAGCTTAGACTTTTCCACAGCATTAGGAATAATAGTGTCCAAAGAATTCATGCTAATAACATTGCTATCACTATTATGCAAACAGACTCCCATTGCTTTTTTAATTTTCTCTTCAAAGCATCATGTCCTAATTCAATATAAAGTTCATAAAGATCTCTAATTTTTTTGTTATTTTCCATTAAGCCTAACTAGTAAAATAAAAACAAGAAACAAAAAGATATAACTGCAGGATTGATACGTCCATTTTGCATCACTATTTTATATCATAATTTACTGCTATTCATCGATATATTTCATATTTAGAAGTGTTACTTATGTTATTTTACCTATTTTGCATGTTTGATGAATAATGGAGAATTGGACACCGGAGTCAGGATTCTGCTGGAAAAAGCACCGTCGAGATGCACTATTTCTGAAGATCAATAAATCGAAGGAGACATATGGAAGTTCCTATTTTACCAGAAGATGGAGGAGGCCAAAAGGGGAGCTGAGAGGGCCATGGGGGCCTCACCACAGGCTGGCGCGGTGGGCCCCCTGCCGCGCCGCCAGGTGGTTTGGGGGCCCTGGCCCACCCAGCCGTTCCCCCTTCGCGTACTTGACCCCCTCGGAACCCTAACACAGAGAGGAGGCCATCGAAATATTCCGCCGCCTCCACGAGGCGGAAAACACCAGAGAGCGAAAAGCTCCCCTGCAGGAAGAAATCTGCCGGGGGAAATTCCCTCCCGGAGGGGGAAATCGTCGCCATCATCACCGTCATCGAGCTGGACTTCATCGGGATCATCATCATCATCATCTCCACCGCCAACACCATCATCACCGCCGCTGCACCCCGTCTCCGCTGTAACATCTAGGGCTGAATCTTGTCTATTTCATAGGGGAAACTCTCCCGGTGTTGATTACTCTTGTTATTGATGCTATTGGGTGAAACCATTGGACTAAGGTTTATGTTCAGATTGTTATTCATCATCATATCACCTCTGATCATGTTCCGTATGATGTCTTGTGAGTAGTTCGTTTAGTTCTTGAGGACATGGGAGAAGTCTTGATGTTAGTAGTGAACTATGTTGAGTAATATTTAATGGTTTGATGCTTAAGTTGTGGTGTTATTCTTCTAGTGGTGTCATGTGAACGTCGACTACATGATACTTCACCTTTATGGGCCTAGGGGAATGCATTGTGTATTCGTTTGCCAATTGTGGGGTTGCCGGAGTGACAGAAACCTGAACACCCGTTGGTATATCGATGCATGAGGGATAGCAGGATCTCAAAGTTTAAGGCTGTGGTTAGTTTATCTTAATTACTTTCTTGTATTTGCGGATGCTTGCAAGGGGTATAATCACAAGTATGTATTAGTCCTAGGAAGGGCGGTGCATTAGCATAGGTTCACCCACACAACACTTATCAAAACAATGAAGATTAATCAACTATATGAAGCGAAAGCACTTGACAATATTCCCGTGTGTCCTCAAGAACGTTTGGTCATTATAAGTACAACAACCGGCTTGTCCTTTGCTGTAGAAAGGATTGGGCCACTCGCTGCAACTATTATTACTGCATTTTATTTACTTGTACTTTATTTATCTGTCATATCAAAAACTCCTAAAAACTTGTCTGTGAGCATTTACAGTGAATCCTTCATCAAAACCGCTTGTCAACACCTTCTGCTCCTCGTTGGGTTCGACACTCTTATTTATCGAAAGTACTACGATACACCCCCTATACTTGTGGGTATCAAGACTATTTTCTGGCGCCGTTGCCGGGGAGTGTAGCGCTATTGGTAAGTGGAATTGGTAAGGGAAACATTTATTGTACGTGCTGTTTTTATTTTTGCCTGCTGCTATATCTCATTATGGAGGGGTCTTCTCTTGAATTCCTATTTGGGAAAACAACTACCACTGCTAAGGTAGTAGAGGAGGCGCCAGATGAGCAGGTAATACCGTTCAAAATTCCTATGAAAATTGTTGAACGTGTCACAAATAACCGCTATGCAGGAGATGGAACTGTCCATCCTGGAGATCATTTGTTATTTCTGCATGAATTGTGCGAGTTATTTAAGTGTGCAGGTATCTCGATGGGAGAAGTTAAGAAGAAATTATTCTCTCTATCACTGTCTGGTAAAGCTGCACATTGGTATAAACTGCTGAAGAATGGGTATTCTCTTGGATGGGAGGAAATTGTACCTCTCTTTTACTCCAAATTCTATCCTCCAAGTGAGATTCATAAGGATCGGAACCTCATATATAACTTCTGGCCCTATGATGGAGAGAGTATCGCTCAAGCGTGGGGGAGATTGAAGGCATTAATGCTCAAATGTCCCATTCATGAGCTTCCTGGTAATATTGTTATTGATAACTTTTATGCAAGACTCTCCTTTCAAGATAAAACTCTATTGGATACCACTTGTGCTGGATCGTTCACTCGTAATAAAGAAGAGTTTAAGTGGGACCTTCTTGATCGGATTCAGGAGAACACTGAAGGATGGGAGAATGACAAAGGTAGGGAGTCAGGTAAACTATGACTTTGAGTGTGTTAAAAATTTATGGATACTGATGATTATCGCAAAATTAGCACTACTTATGGTCTTGACTCTCAAATTGTTGCAAACTTTTATAAAGCCTTTGCTTCCTATTTCGGTTTGCCGAAGGAGGGTTTTAAAAATTATCATGAACCATATAAAGATGAATCTGTTTCTCATATATCTAAAGGTGTTGAGGTTAATGTTGCTGATCGCATTATTCCAGAACCTTATATTGAAAAAGTTCCTTTTCCTAATAAGATTAAGGAACATACTATCATAACTGGTGTTGTTAGTAAAAGTAATAAGAAAACTACCAAACCTGATGAGCAAATAACTGTTGAACCTGTTGTAGCATTGGTTAAAGATCTTGTCACTGAAAATTTAGAAGATAGACACATTATCTTTTGTGAGGATGCTTCTAATATTGTCTCACATCCTAAAAGTTCTAGGAAGTCTAGTGTTCCTGTGCTTTCTGTTAGGATAGGTGATCATTGCTATTATGGTTTATGTGATATTGGTGCAAGTTCTAGTGCTATTCCTTATGAGCTTTACAGGGAAATTATGCACGAAATTGCTCCTTGTAAACTTGAAGAGATTGATGTGGTTATTCAGCTTGCTAATAGGGAAACTATCTCTCCAATTGGTATCATTAGAGATGTCGAAGTCCTTTGTGGTAAGACTAAATACCCTGCTGATTTTCTTGTACTTGGGTCGGCTGCCAATGATAGTTGTCCTATTATTTTTGGTAGACCTTTTCTGAATACTTGTGGTGCTGTTATAGACTGTAAGAAAGAGAAAATCTTTACTAAATTTGCTGGTGAATCTTATGAATTCAATTTCTCTAAATTTGCTAAAGCACCTTATGAAACTGAATTGCCTAGTGAGGATTTTGAAATTGCTCAACTTGCATCTATTGTTCTTGCTCCTAACAATGCTTTGCAGCAACATATGGAGAATCATGAAAGTGAGAACTTCAGGGAAGAAAGGAATGAGCTTGATGAAGTATTCCTTCGTCAACCTATGCTCAAACACAATTTACCTGTGGAAGATTTGGGTACCACAATGCCACCCAAGGAGGATCCTGTTTTTGATTTGAAACCTCTGCCTGATAATCTTAAATATGCTTATATTGATGATAAGAAAATATATCCTGTTATTATCAGCTCTAAACTTTCAGGTACAGAGGAGGAAAGGTTATTGGGAGTGTTGAGGAAACACCGCGGAGCTATGGGATATACTCTTGATGACCTGAAGGGAATTTCTCCTACTATATGTCAGCACGCCATCAACATGGAACCTGATGCAAAGCCTGTTGTTGAGCATCAGCGTCGTTTAATACCCAAGATGAAAGAAGTGGTAAGAAATGAGGTATTAAAACTTCTTGAAGCTGGTATTATTTATCCTATTGCTGATAGTAGATGGGTAAGTCCTGTGCATTGTGTTCCTAAGAAAGGAGGAATTACCGTTGTTCCTAATGAAAATGATGAACTAATTCCTCAAAGAGTAGTAGTTGGTTATAGGATGTGCATTGATTTTAGAAAGGTTAACAAAGTAACTAAGAAAGATCATTATCCTTTGCCTTTTATTGATCAAATGCTTGAGAGGTTGTCCAAGAAAACTCACTTTTGTTTCCTTGATGGGTATTCTGGGTTTTCTCAAATTGCTGTGAGAGCGCAAGATCAAGAGAAAACTACTTTTACTTGTCCTTATGGAACTTATGCTTATAGACGTATGCCTTTTGGTTTATGTAATGCTCCTGCTACTTTTCAAAGATGCATGTCTGCTATTTTTCATGGCTTTTGTGAGGAAATTGTGGAAGTCTTCATGGACGATTTCTCCGTCTATGGAACTTCCTTTGATAATTGTTTGCACAACCTTGACAAAGTTTTGCAGAGATGTGAAGAAACTAGCCTTGTTCTTAATTGGGAGAAATGCCACTTTATGGTTAATGAAGGAATTGTTCTTGGACATAAAATTTCTGAAAGAGGTATTGAAGTTGATCGAGCTAAAGTGGAGGCAATTGAAAAGATGCCTTGTCCCAAAGATGTTAAAGGTATTCGTAGTATTCTTGGTCATGCTGGTTTTTATAGGAGGTTTATTAAAGATTTCTCTAAAATTTCCAAGCCTCTTACTAATCTTCTTCAAAAAGATGTACCTTTGTTTTTGATGATGATTGTAAGGAAGCTTTTGAAACTTTGAAAAAGGCTTTAATCACCGCTCCTGTAGTTGAACCACCTGATTGGAATTTACCTTTTGAAATTATGTGTGATGCTAGTGATTATGCTGTAGGCGCTGTTCTTGGGCAGCGAGTAGATAAAAAGTTAAATGTTATTCATTATGCTAGTAAAACTCTTGATTCTGCTCAAAAGAATTATGCCACTACTGAAAAAGAATTTCTAGCTGTAGTTTTTGCTTGTGACAAATTTCGACCCTACATAGTTGATTCGAAAGTCACTATTCATACTGATCATGCTGCAATTAGATACCTTATGGAAAAGAAAGATGCTAAGCCAAGGCTTATTAGATGGGTACTTCTTTTGCAAGAATTTGATTTGCATATCATAGATAGAAAAGGTGCTGAAAATCCTGTTGCTGATAATTTGTCTAGATTGGAAAGCATTCCTTATGATCCTATTCCTGTTAATGATAGCTTTCCAAATGAACAATTGGCTGCAATAAGTGTAAGTTCGCGAGATAGTCCTTGGTATGCTGATTATGCTAACTTTATTGTTTCCAAGTACTTGCCTCCAACCTTTTCAGCTCAGCAAAGAAGGAAATTCTTTTATGACTTGCGGCATTACTTTTGGGATGACCCACACTTATATAAAGAAGGAGTCGATGGTATTATGCGAAGATGTGTTCCTGAATATGAACAACAGGAAATACTGAGGAAATGCCATGGAAGTGCTTATGGAGGGCATCACGCTGGAGATAGAACTGCGCAGAAAGTTCTACAATCAGGTTTTTATTGGCCTACCCTCTTTAAGGATGCAAGAAAGTTTATTTTATCTTGTGATGAATGTCAAAGGGTTGGTAATATCTCTAGACGCAATGAAATGCCTATGAGTTATTCTCTTGTTATTGAACCATTTGATTGTTGGGGATTCGACTTCATGGGTCCTTTTCCTTCTTCACAAGGTAATACTCATATACTTGTTGCTGTTGATTATGTCACTAAATGGGTAGAAGCTATACCTACTAAAAGTGCTGATGGTGAGACCTCTTTAAAAATGCTTCAAGATGTCATTTTTCCTAGGTTTGGTGTACCTAGATATCTTATGACTGATGGAGGTTCTCATTTTATCCATGGTGGTTTTAGAAAGACTCTTGCTAAATATGGTGTTAATCATAGAATTGCTTCAGCCTATCATCCTCAAACTAGTGGACAAGTAGAATTGTCAAATAGGGAGATTAAATCTATCTTGCAAAAGACTGTTAATAAATCTAGAAAAAATTGGGCTAGTAAGTTAAATGATGCTTTATGGGCTTATAGAACTGCTTATAAGAACCCCATGGGCATGTCTCCTTATAAAATGGTTTATGGTAAAGCTTGTCACTTGCCTTTAGAATTAGAACACAAAGCTTATTGGGCAGTGAGAGAACTTAATAGAGATTTTAAACTTGCCGGTGAGAAAAGGTTGTTGCACTTAAGTTCTTTAGATGAATGGAGAAGTGAGGCTTATGAAAATGCTAGACTCTTTAAAGAAAAAGTTAAGAGATGGCATGATAGGAGAATTCTTAAAAGAGAATTTAATGTTGGTGAGAAAGTTCTATTGTATAGGTCTCGTCTCAGATTTTTTGCAGGAAAGTTACTCTCAAAATGGGAAGGACCATTTGTTATTGTGGAGGTGTATCGTTCAGGTGCAATAAAAATTGCTTCATTGAAAGATAACTCTACACAAGTGGTAAATGGTCAAAGACTCAAGCATTATATTTCTGGAGATTCTATTAATGAAGAGGTTGATACAATTAAAGTGGTGACTCCGGAAACTTTCATTGAAGAACATTTTTCTGGGACTGCAGAATTCGATTCGAATAGGTAACAGTTTCGGTAAGAAAAGTTTCGCGAATAACTTTCTAGAAGATATTTTCGTCGTTTTTATTAAATATGGAAAAATAAGAGACCGAACCGGATGGGAGACGGCACCCGTGGTGCCCAAACCATAGGTCGGCGCGGTGGGCCCCCAGCCGCGCCGCCTGGTGGTTTGAGCACCCCGGAGCTCGTCTCCGATCAGGTTTCCTCCTGTACCTTCCTTATGTTGTAAAACTTTTTGCTATATAACTCACCCGAACCCCCGAGGTTCGTATCTCGCCTTTTCATCGTGTTTCGTTTCGAGCTGTTTCTGTCCAGATATTGTTTTCAGATTTAGAAGCGCCATGGTCTCCAACAACAACAACAAGGGCAAGGAGCCTTTGGAAGACGAGACTCAAGACCCCAAGCTGAAGGAGGAAGTCAAGAGCGAAGATGAAGGAGAAGTGGAGGAAGACCCGCGCGAATACCCGCGCGCTACCGTTGCAAGCATCGGAGTGGTGGCAAATCCATTCAAGCCCAGGCAAGGGCGCGGATGAGCACCGGAGGGAAGGTTCCACGACGCTTCTTGGCTCCCAGGACATCTTCCCCAGGCATAAATAACCCCTTCCATACTCTTATCCATAAGCATCAAATTGAGAGGATCCCGGAGGCTGATTGCCTAGTGGTTGGAATATAGATCGTTCTAACAATACAGGAAAGAGGGATTCTGCTGCTGAGGAGTGGGGAAACAACTCCAAGAGTTGGGACTCGCAGTCTGACAAGTTTATGAATCGCATCGAACACAACTCTGAGCTGATTCGCGCCCTCACCTACAAGATTGATGAACTGAAGGAGCTGGTTGATAAGCTTATCAATTCACCACCACCACCGAAGGAGTAATTCATCATAAGTATTGGCATCCCCTTGGTTTGTTCCAAGCTTGGGGGAGTGCCGCGGTATCACATCATTATCTTTACCTTTTACTTTTCCATAAAGTCATATCGTGAGTAGGGAAGTTATCTTATATGATGGTTTGCAATGTGGAAGTATCTCTCTTTTAGTTGGTTATCTATGTATCCCTTGGTGTGAGTTGCCGTTATGAAATATTAATGAGAAGTTTTATCATTTACTTTCTGCATACTTTATTTTAGCTTGCAATTCTCTTTCATATTGATAACCTTGTTGTTAGTATAGGGATCACTTTTTAGAGCACCAAGTTAATCTTTTTGGTTTTGGCAAACTTAGCATTGGTCAGTAGTAGACAATACTTTGAGACTTAAGTAGAGAGAGGGAGTGCATGCAAATATATTATTCCATGATCTTTCTTTCTTTGTAGCTCATAAGCTTAGTATTCTTAAGTTAAACTATTTGTGCTTCTAAGGAAGATTGCATGATTATTCTTATCACTTGTATAATTGTTTGTATCCCTCAACTCTTATGCTTGCTACATAACCTTGCTAGCCAAAGACCTGTATCGAGAGGGAATGCTTCTCATACATCCAAACCTTGAGCCAAACCATTGCCATTCGAGTCCACCATAACTTCCTACTATATGGTATTTTGCGCCATTCCAAGTAAATACTTCATGTGCTACCTTTAAATTATTCAAAACTTATTACTCCTAGTTTTGTGTCACTGTTTATTAGCTCATGAGGGTTCTGTAGAGTTTCTCTAGCACTTTTGTCAAACAGACTTTCACCAATGGACTAGTGGCATATACACCGCTTATCCAACAATTTGCAAAAAGAGCTGGCAAATGGGGTGCCCAGTCCCAATTAACTACAACTTTCATTAATAATTCTCTTCACATGTTTTGCCCTGATTTATCAGTAAGCAACTTAATTTGCAAATAGACACTCCTCCATGGTATGTGAATGTTGGAAGGCACCCGAGGATTCGGTTAGCCATGGCTTGTGTAAGCAAAAGGTTGGGAGGAGTGTCAACTATAAAGAAACTAAAATACATGTGTAAACAAAAGAGAAGAGGGATGATCTACCTTGCTGGTAGAGATAACGTCCTTCATGGGAGCCGCTCTTGAAAGTCTGGTTGACAAGGGGTTAGTGTTCACTTTACTACGATTCGTTGACAACGACATACATAGCTCAAACAACTATTTTCATACTCTCTATATGCTTTGCAAAACTTAAAAGCTCTAGCACATGATTTAATCCCTGCTTCCCTCTGCGAAGGGCCTATCTTTTACATTATTGTTGAGTCAGTAAACCCATTCCTCTCTATCTCAAGCAAGCATTTGAGTTGTTGAGATCCAATTAGTTATATGTGTTGATACTTCTAATCATATCTCTCATTTCCTTGTTTCGCACAATAGCTTTTATCCGAATGAATATAACTTTGAAAGTTATCAATGACTGTAAGGAGACTGTTATGATTAAGGCATGTAAGTTCTGCTATATAAGCTCTGATATAAAGACTCTTCTCGAAAGATAAGTATGATCTGTTAATTGTTCTCTGACCAAGAGTTTAAGTTTGCCTTCACCAATCATGGTTCTCTTTATGCACTTCATCGTGGTTCCCTTTACTTATTTCAAGTTAGATTATATGAAGGGAAGTTGCTGTCTAGAATGACTTGTGTATCAATGAATGTGATGCTTCTTGTCCGTATTTTATTTATCGACACTTTGCTCCATAAACTTGTGGTCATGTTTACTGAGCTCAGTTTTCGCTTGGGGACAAGCGAGGTCTAAGCTTGGGGGGGTTGATACGTCCATTTTGCATCACTATTTTATATCATAATTTACTGCTATTCATCGATATATTTCATATTTAGAAGTGTTACTTATGTTATTTTACCTATTTTGCATGTTTGATGAATAATGGAGAATTGGACACCGGAGTCAGGATTCTGCTGGAAAAAGCACCGTCGAGATGCACTATTTCTGAAGATCAATAAATCGAAGGAGACATATGGAAGTTCCTATTTTACCAGAAGATGGAGGAGGCCAAAAGGGGAGAGAGGGCCATGGTGGGCCCTCCCACCTGGCGCGGTGGGCCCCCTGCCCGCCGCCAGGTGGTTTGGGGGCCCTGGCCCACCTCAGCCGTTCCCCCTTCGCGTACTTGACCCCCTCGGAACCCTAACACAGAGGACGGCCATCGAAATATTCCGCCGCCTCCACGAGGCGGAAAACACCAGAGAGCGAAAAGCTCCCCTGCAGGAAGAAATCTGCCGGGGGAAATTCCCTCCCGGAGGGGGAAATCGTCGCCATCATCACCGTCATCGAGCTGGACTTCATCGGGATCATCATCATCATCATCTCCACCGCCAACACCATCATCACCGCCGCTGCACCCCGTCTCCGCTGTAACATCTAGGGCTGAATCTTGTCTATTTCATAGGGGAAACTCTCCCGGTGTTGATTACTCTTGTTATTGATGCTATTGGGTGAAACCATTGGACTAAGGTTTATGTTCAGATTGTTATTCATCATCATATCACCTCTGATCATGTTCCGTATGATGTCTTGTGAGTAGTTCGTTTAGTTCTTGAGGACATGGGAGAAGTCTTGATGTTAGTAGTGAACTATGTTGAGTAATATTTAATGGTTTGATGCTTAAGTTGTGGTGTTATTCTTCTAGTGGTGTCATGTGAACGTCGACTACATGATACTTCACCTTTATGGGCCTAGGGGAATGCATTGTGTATTCGTTTGCCAATTGTGGGGTTGCCGGAGTGACAGAAACCTGAACACCCGTTGGTATATCGATGCATGAGGGATAGCAGGATCTCAAAGTTTAAGGCTGTGGTTAGTTTATCTTAATTACTTTCTTGTATTTGCGGATGCTTGCAAGGGGTATAATCACAAGTATGTATTAGTCCTAGGAAGGGCGGTGCATTAGCATAGGTTCACCCACACAACACTTATCAAAACAATGAAGATTAATCAACTATATGAAGCGAAAGCACTTGACAATATTCCCGTGTGTCCTCAAGAACGTTTGGTCATTATAAGTACAACAACCGGCTTGTCCTTTGCTGTAGAAAGGATTGGGCCACTCGCTGCAACTATTATTACTGCATTTTATTTACTTGTACTTTATTTATCTGTCATATCAAAAACTCCTAAAAACTTGTCTGTGAGCATTTACAGTGAATCCTTCATCAAAACCGCTTGTCAACACCTTCTGCTCCTCGTTGGGTTCGACACTCTTATTTATCGAAAGTACTACGATACACCCCCTATACTTGTGGGTCATCAAGGATCTAAAGGAGATACCTTCCAGCACTTACCTCCCGGCAACGGCGCCAGAAAATAGCTTGATGTCGACGCACGCTTCTATTCTTGTAGACAGTGTTGGGCCTCCAAGTGCAGAGGTTTGTAGAACAGCAGCAAGTTTCCCTTAAGTGAATCACCCAAGGTTTATCGAACCCAGAGAGGTAGAGGTCAAAGATATCCCTCTCAAGCAACCTTGCAATTAAGATACAAGAAGTCTCTTGTGTCCCCAACACACCTAATACACTTGTTAGATGTATAGGTGCACTAGTTCGGCGAAGAGATAGTGAAATGCAAGTAATATGGATGATTATACGTGGCAATTGTAATCTGAAATAAAAATGGCAGCAAGCAAACGTGAGACAAAATGAGAGCAAACGGTGTTTCAATGTTTGGAAATAAGGCCTAGGGATCATACTTTCACTAGTAGACACTCTCAACAATAATAATATAATTGAATACATAAATATTTCCTCTTCACCATGCTACTCCGAACTATTCTCCCGTTGGATAGAAATACCAATCTACTGCGTAGGGCTACAAGAGCACACCTTAAAGTCTGAGTGAACAAACACCACAATATCATAGAACACCAAGACCATCGCGTAGGGCTACAAAAGCACAACTTAAAGTTGCATTCCACATCTTGGGAACCTCAATGTCACTATGAGCGCCCCAAAATAGTACTAGACAAACACCACAATTTTATAGTGACATTCAACACAAAGAACAACTCATGGCGAGTATTCGCATAAACTTTAATCCAAAGAGTCACACACGCACTAGTAGGAAAAGCCAATTCTATGGAAGCTTATTCTGTGGCGCACCTTATCGCCGTGCGCCACAGAATAAGCTTCTGTGGCGCACCTATAAAGATGCGCCACAGAATACGGTTATTCTGTGGCGCATTACTTATTGGTGCGCCACAGAATAAGTTTATTCTGTGGCGCAGCTATGCCCATGCGCCACAGAATAGGCGCGGGCCCCACACCCACGCAAGGGTCAGTCACTTTGGGCTTTATTCTGTGGCGCAGCCATGCCCATGCGCCACAGAATAAGCTTATTCTGTGGCGCAGCCATGCCCATGCGCCACAGAATAAGATTATTCTGTGGCGCACCAGGGTGCATGCGCCACAGAATACGCGTATTCTGTGGCGCATGCCAAACAGGATGCGCCACAGAATTTCCTTTGCCTCCACTTACATGTGGGCCCTCCCCGCGCTGCCTCTTCCTTCCCCAATTTCCCAAAATTTCGCTAAGTACCGAACTCCCGCGCCCGACGCCGGCGACCTTCCCTGCGCCCGACGCCGCCACAAGCTCGCGCCACCGCGTCCATCCCTGCGGCGCCGCGCCAATCCCTGCGCCGCCGTGCGTCCCCTGCCCCGGCCGCCCCTGTCCGAGCCGCGCACACACCGTGCCGGCGACCTCCCCTGCGCCGTCGTCGCCCACGCCGCTCCCTCTGCCGTCGTCGCCCGCGGCGCTCGACGACCACCACCACCTCGCCGCCACTCCACCGCGCTCGACGACCACCACCGCCCCGCCATTGACGGCCAGGAGGAGCACCACCGCCACGCCCGCACCGACCCTGCCCGAAGGAGCACCACCACCACCGCCCCGCCACTGACGGCCAGGAGGAGCACCACCACCACCGCCCCGCCACTGACCTCTACACCGCGCTCGACAACCTCCCCTCCCTCCCTCCCCGAGGTGCTTCCCCTTTCCCCTCCTCCCTCCCCTACCGAACTGCTGCACCCAAGGTGTTTGTAGAAATTCCCCTACCGAACTGCTGCACCCAAGTTGTTTTGCTGTTTGATTTCTGTTGTTGATTGCTAGTAGCCTTGCTGATAATTGCTTTTAGTGCTGGTTGCTGTTAGTTGAGATGAAAAAATTGAGATGAAAAAAATGTTAGTGCATGCAGTAGATGTTTAGGTTAGTGCTAGGTGCTTGATATATGTTGTTATATGGAAAAATGCAGTAGATGTTTTAGTGTTCTAGGTTCTAGGTGCTTGCAAAACATCTACTGCATTTTTAGTGTTCTAGTTGTTGAGCATGCTTGTGTGTGCTTGCATTTTTAGTGTTCTAGTTGTTGAGCATGCTTGTGTGTGCTTGCATTTTTAGTCTCATGTGTATAGTTGCTTGCTGTTAGTGCTAGGTTAGTGCATAGTTGCTAGTGCTAGGTTAGTGCATAGTTGCTTGCTGTTAGTGCTAGTGCTAGGTTAGTGCTAGTGCTATTGGTACTTTTTTTGTTGCTTGCTACTGCCACTATGTTGCTTGCTTGCTCTAGTTGCTTGCTGCATAGTTGCTAATGCTCTAGTTGCTTGCTCTAGTTGCTTTTCTTGTAAAAAAATTGCTACTGCCACTATGTTAATTGCTATGGTGTACTAGAAGTGATTTTTGCTACTGCCACTATTTTGCTACTGCCACTAAAAAAATTGCTAAGTGTGTGTGGTAGATGCTAAATCATGGTTTTGTTAATTTATTGCAGCGCCACGAGGAGCACCTCCACCACGCCGATCTCGGACCCGAGCCTCCCTTCCCTACCCGAGGTAGTTCCTCTCTCCCTCGATGTGGATGTGGATGTGGTGATGTATGTGCATGAGGATATGTGTCCACGACCATCGTGTCGTGGTTGTTGTGCTCCGACCATCGTGTCGTGGAGATGCCGGCCGGAGATGCCGTGCACAGATGTGGATATTATTTGTGAAATGCTTGCAGGTACCCCCGAGAGGCCCTTGAGATTGCCGGAACGTCGATTAACTTCCGTTCCGGCAATTTCGGGTACTCCATATGTCCCTTTTTTAGCAAAGGTCATGCCGAATTTTTTCGTGAAATTTGGCATGACTTTGCTAAAAATAGGACATATGGGGTATTGCGACTAATGCATGGGCCGGGGTATCTTAGTACTTAGTTAGGTGATTTTTTTTCTCTTAGTACTTGCGCCGGTTCAAGCATATCACCGAGTTCTCTTGCCTCAAGGAGCAGTCGGGCAGCGAGATGGATGCCTTCTACGCCCTCCGTCATATTAACATGATTATCCGAGATGGAGCGCAATGTGGTTTGCCATCTGCTTTACAAACATGGGTCGAATATGACAGACGCAAGTCCGATATGGATCTTAGAAAAGATTTCCAATGCATCAAGACCAAGTTATCGGAAGTCATCGTCGGAAATGTTATCACAACAGGGGGGACCTTCCATTGCTCCCGACGAGGTAGATAGGATGTATTATAAAAGAAAACCTTACACATGCACACATACATACTCTATTTTATCCACTTAGATGAATAAATCATGCATGCATACTCTATTGATATTATTAACCAATATATATATCTATCTCCATCTACAGGGTTGCATCAGAGAGAAATCGAAGAACGCCTAAAGTTGCAGAAGGACAACAGGGCGTGGATGACGAAGAAAGACGGCAAACCATTCCCGGCGCCGCTCGCACCGCTCGCTACATGAGATCGTCGTGGTCCCGCTTTTGCTCACCGTCAACGCCGAGATGTAATCTATTCGATCCTAGTGTAGGCGGTGAACACTTCATTTGTAACGTGTGCAACGATCGATTAACTTTTGTATATATCTCAACACTTGTGTAAAACTTCGGCACTTTTGTATCAACTTGTGATGAGACATATATTAGTAATGTGTTTGTTTTGATATATGTATCTGTGAAAATATATCCCTGTTTCTGTTATATCTGTGTAAATATGAAATATACATGTATTCTGGTATTATACTGGTATTTGTATTCTGGTAATATACGGGTACAATACGGCACAGTAATTCTGTGGCGCACCCAGAACTATTCTGTGGCGCACCCTATTCTGTGGCGCATGGTGAGTGGGGTGCGCCACAGAATAGCCACTATTCTGTGGCGCACCTGGTGGTGCGCCACATAATAGCTTATTTAGTGGCGACTATTCTGTGGCGCACCACCCATGCGCCACAGAATAGAAAAATGGTGCGCCACAGAATAGCTTTTCTGTACTAGTGACGGTGCGCACACTGTCCACATCACACCGTGGGACAAGGGTGACTCCGGAGTTTACATTAATAAAACCACTTGAGTAGCATAATCATAAGATAATGAAGAGTAACATCTATGGATTCAACTAGATTACAAAGCTCATGATCACATAAAGATCACACCATGGGAGAGAGAGTTAAACCACATAGCTACCGTTACGAGCCCTCAGCCCCGAGGGAAACTACTCACACATGGTCATGGTGATGAGGAGCTGGATGGAGAGGTTGATGAAGAGGTGCATCCCGGAGTGGAGACGGAGCCCCGCAGCAGCCACGGCGCGGCGGCGGCGGTGGCAGCCCGCTGCGGCGAGGGGCGGCGGCGGCGGCAGCCGCGGCGGCGAGGAGCGGCGGCGGCCCTTGGGGGCAGCGGCCCTTGGCCCCTCTTCTTCCTTGGAGATGGTGGTGGTATGGAGGAGGTTCCCCACCCCCAGACGGCTGCCTGGGAGGAGGAAAATTCGTGGTATGAGGCTCCTCCCACGACCTAGGGTTTCCTCCCTTATATAGACTCTCGGATTTCCGTCATCCCATCTAGGGCTGCAGTAAATTGGGAATATCTCGGCCGTCCGGACTCGGAATTGGGAGAATTTTAAGTCTAGATCGATTCTCGCGAAATTTCCTGCAACTTTCCTTTCGGGGAGACTTCCGTTTGACGCTGTCTTGGGCCCGTAACGTGACCATCTTTGAAAAACGTTTCCAGACAGATTTCAGGAAAGTCCCAATTTGACTCCAACAAGGTTTCCTTTTGTATTTTTGATAATTCTACACAACAAATAGGAAAACAAGAAGATTTTGCACTTTGGCAACTATTAGTAGGTTAATCCAATAAATGTCATATATGATATAAAGTGTATATAAAACATGTGCCAATTGACATAAAACATGAATGGAACATCAAAACTTATAGATACGTTTGAGACGTATCAAGATTACACCAACCCTGATGGCGAAGATGTTATTTTGCGCAGGACCAACTACGAGGGCAATGCCCTGATTATGAACATTATAAGAGGGGATTTGGGTCTTGACGATGGAGATGAATGTGGTCTTGGTGGACATGAGCTAGAACAGAAGCTAGACCAGGTGGACGAAGATGTGATATCATCATTTTTGAATCCATCCGGTGATGGAGAGGAGGAAGAACAGGTGGACGAAGGGCAGACAAACAACAATGATGGCCCCTCGACAACAACCGGCGAGGTATATATATTAAGCCTCTTGTGGCTAGATGCATTAATTGACCCGTATATATATATATTAATCACTCTTTCTTCTTTTAGACCTCCGGATAGAAGCAATCGACAGCTAGAACACGAGGCCCGAACAAAATGTTGGATCCTAATCAAAGGTTCACCATCGACGAAATTTATCATAATGGACAACCGAAGGCTTCAGAAAAGCACGTGAGGCTGTTTGTAAATCAATGCGGAGTGATTGTTAGGGACAACCTTCCGATCACCATCCAAGAATGGATTAAGTCAAAGAATGCAGGTGAAGAATTCACTAGTTATGTCGACGATGATGCCAAAGATGACCTTTGGGAGAAGCTCATAGCACATTTCATACTACCTCCAGAGTATGAAGAATTCGAGGCAGATGGTATTACCCCAGTTGAGGGTGGGCTTGAAAGAAGAGAGAGAGTCAAGCAGTGGGCTCTATCGAAGATGGCCGAACAGTTCCGGAACTACAAGAAAAATTATACTTGCAATATGTCGCGAAAGGCAAAACTCCAGAATTCAAAGGAGCGCATGAGAAATTGCGAGAACAGTGGCCCGCTTTTGTAAAGTACAAGCAATCTTCTGTAGCCAAGGAAAGGTCGGCAAAAAATAAGATAAATGCTCAAAAAAAGAAATACCACCATAGATTGGGGACAGGTGGCTACAAGAGTGCCGTGCCTAAGTGGGAAGCGGCCGAGGCCGACCTGAGGAAGAGAGGGATCACTCCAGGTACAAATGGACGGCCCGAGAGGGCAAAGCACTGGTGGTACGCGCATGGGGGAACGTTGGACCCAAAACCAGGGCAGAAAAAATTTTCGAGACCAAATTCTAGTACCCTCCAAAGCAATTGTTCGAGCAATGGCCGATGCTGAAAAGGGATTGTTCCGGCCCGATCGAGAGAGAGACGAGCTGTGGCGTGCCCTCGGGAACGATGAAAAAGGTGGACGAGCACGAGGCAAAGGCAGTGTCCCGTGGGATAGAGCGTTTCCCCAGGACGCTGACAGTTACAGAAGCCGTAAGAGAGCAAAGGACGGGAGGCAGACCGGATCGGGAAGTTAGAACAGGAACTAGCTGGGGTGAAGAAGTTTGTAGAGGAAGCACTTAGCCAAAGGTCATCTCAGTCGCAGGAAGATCCTCCATTGGAGACTAGCGCGCGGAGAAGCAGCCAGGCTTCCACGGAGGTCATGGTTGATGATCATACACTGCTGGATGATGCACCGGCGCCTCACTACCCCGTGGATGATGTCAGAGGGATGACAGAATGTGAGCTACATCAGCCAATGGGCAACCTGTCCTTGAAGGTGGCGACCGGCACTGCTTTACCTTGTCTACCTGGATCACTCCACCATTCACATCCGATTCCACCTGGCTATGCTCGTGTCTCGGTGGATGACCTACTGGAGGTGTATGGGGACCTAGAGATTGACATCGCTACACCTGAAGGCCATAAGAAACTAGGAGATGTCAAGCGCCAGATCATTCTATGGCAAAAGAAGTACATCAAGTTTCCAGGCTCGGCGCCAAGGCCATCGACTCCGAGGAATCCAAGTCTACCCCCCCCCCCACCCGATGATCGTCGACCTCCAAGTCCACCCCCTCCCCCCATGATCGTCGACCTCCAAGTCCGCCTCCGCGCAATACTCCCCGCGCCCCACTCAGAAGAAACGGACCGACGCCGCTCCCCCGCTCCCCACTCAGAAGAAAGGTCGCACTCAGAAGATAGTCGACATCCCGTCGGTTCCTCCCAAGAGACCTTATGACAGGACTGAAGCGGAAAACGCCGCGGACGTGGCTGCCTACAATAAGACTTTTTTTGCACCAAAAAGCCCGAGCCAAAGAAGGTATATGATGAAAAAACCAAAAAGTGGGCTAAGTCCTTCCTTGAGCAGTCATCCCAAATATCGATGAATCTGCAATCTGACTATGGTCGTGAACTTAGTAAGCTAGCACGTGCCCAGTCTGAGCAGAACAAGGAAAGAAGTGCAAAAAGCGGGAAACAAATTGCCCAGCTCGGACAGCAGAAAAATCAATCGGTCCCCCGCTCATAGTGTGTTCCGATATCGACAAGGACTTCAGAGCCGATATGGATAAGGAACTGCAATTATTGGACCCCAGAGCCATAGCTGCTGCTAGAGAACATGGTATCACTGTATCGCAGGCCATGGAAAATGTTACCGCCATGGGTATGACTCTTGGTCAACTTTTAGGATATGAAGATCAGCCAATGTTAGAGATAGCACGGAAATATGTCACAGGGGAGTCTATGGTCAGTAATGAGGAGCTCACGCGTCTATCAACACATATGCGAAATCTGCACAACTGGTACATGGTGCACACATCAAAGAAGGACGCGAAAGAGTGGATTGCGGTGGACGTTAGAGTGGAGCATTTCTTCAAACGTTACAGTATACAGGTTCAAATGACTGAACTGTTTCAGTTATTCAATCAGCGCGCCCTCGACAAATCTATCCTCAGTTGCTATTGTCTGTAAGTGATTTATTTTCGTAATTAAGTCTCTAGCTCAGCTCGTTCATTGCCTGTATTATATTATCCTGACTATATATATATCCTTTTGTACGCTATTATGTAGAATGAAGATGATGGAATGCAAAACATCTAGAGTTTATGAGGTTGGGTTCGTTGACCCATATATCGTTAATGAACATACGTTACGCAATCACCCCAGAGACGTGGAGCATGACCTGACCACCTTTTTAATCAAGCAAAACTTCTGTACGGAAATACTATTTCCTTACAACTTCAAGTGAGTGTTTCTGTCTTGTACATATTTTTATTTGGCTTTCTCGATGTTAAGTGTAATTGATGAGCTATACATGTCTGCTTTATGTAAACGTCCGCAGGTTCCACTGGATTCTGCTAAGCATTCAAGTTGACAAGTCCATGGTTGAACTCCACGACTCATTAAGTTGGGACCAAGCGACGTGGACCGAAATGAAAGAAATGCTCAATAAGTAATTTCAATCATTATCGCATTATATCGGCCTCTTTCGTTCGTTTCCTGATATCAAATAATTAATAACTCATTTGTTCATTTTCTTTGCCAAAGCAGGTGTTGGACACTATTCAAACAGAATGTAGAAGGTCCATTCAAAGATGAGCTAACTTATATATCGGTGAAAAGTCCGCAGCAGCCACCGGGGAGTAATTTATGTGGATTCTACGTTTGCGAGTTCATTCGCGAGTTGACCTCTGAGCAGAGAACAACTTCTTTGAGCAAAATGCGGAGAAGCTCGACCCAGAACGGCGCATACGAGCAATTCAAGAGGAATTGGCGGGATTTCTGCTTAGGGAGGTCATCGATGAAAGGGGAGAACATTATGCTTCGGACGATGAACTACATATGTGATCTATCTCCATGTAATTAAATAGTTGTATTCTCGCAAGAGATCGAATATTAATTATATATGCATCAACGTGTACTGTGTATATAGTAGAGCGTATAATATGCGTACGGAAACATGTTTGAAATTATATATAATGAAACCCAAATTGAAAAAGAAACGAAATGGAAAAAGAAATGACACTAAAACCCTAAAATGGGAAAAAAAAAAGGAAAAGACAACTGTCCCGGGTGGTATTACGGCCGGGACTAGAGCTCCCCAGCCTTCGCCGCGTTCTGCCGCTGCCACGTGGTGGCCTCTGGTTCCGGGCCGTAGCAGCCGGGACTGGAGGTAGGAACTTTTAGTCCCGATTTCGCAGTCCCGGATGCGAATCCGAGACTAAAAGCCACTACGCCCGGGACTAGATGTCCTTTCTCCACTAGTGTCCATAACTGCCCCATTCAAGTATGAGCAAAGTTAGGAATCATGTCCAATCAAAGCTGTAACCCGACGTGGCACACCTAATATAAAACCTCATATATAGCAATGATAGAAAAAACGATTTTTACGAAGTCATGAACTTGTGAAGATAAAATATATTACCCTTATAGTTGCAAAACAAATATTGCAAATGACCTAGCTGGATGGTAATTTTGAGGAAAAATAACTGATGGTAGAATCAGTCGAGGAGATCGACGAGGACACCGCACGCGAACAGAAGAATTCCATGTGCAGCTGGACCTCGTGGACATGGCTAGAGCTTTTTTCTTCGTCGGAAGGATGACCGGAGCTAATTTAACGCCCGCGCAGCGACGCAGACGCACATGCAACTCGTGGGCCGATCCGGCCATTTCCTCGCAAGCTCCAGAGCCATCATCTCACCCATTGCCGTCTGCAGAGACGAGAGCATCGAATGGAATAAGTACAGAGCAGCGAGTCACGCATCTATAGCAGCCATAGACGGCAAACCAAGGACAATGATAGCTTTGAATGGACTGCTCACCATGTATGTGGACCGATTCACATGGAGTAATATGATAAAAGGAGCTCTGTTTTTCGTTTTTCCCTTGAGAGCAAATTACTGTATTGGGTGTACGACGACTGATTGGCTACTTTGACTGAAGATAGGCGGGAACATGATAACTTTTTTTTTTGCTCGATGTATCTTTTTTCTTGAGGAATAAATCCATGTTCCAATCGAAGGAAGAAAAATTGTGTACACATAAAAGTTTAACAGGGCGCGACTCCACGCTTGCTAACCGTCTATATAGGGTGCAAAGTCGGCGGGTTCGGCATATGAGTTCTTGGCTATTACGTAGGTCGGAAAATTTTAAATTCACGCATGTAACCCTACAACATGATTGTTTAACATGAATATGCATACAAATTTACACATGTTCATGTTCTTGTCGGGTTTCGGCATATGAGTTTCAATTAACCGAGATAATTGAAAATGCTTTGTCGAAAGATCGCTCGGGATCAGTTGTGCTGGAATTCATTTTACGTAGCCATAAGAAAAATTCGCCAACTCTGAATCAGCATGGGTTTAAAGAATTAGTAGATGTGGGGTGTTGGTATATTGTGGCAAAAGAGGTAAATGGTTAAAGGTACTCATGTTGCTAATCCTTCCCAATCGGCTTTTGCTATTAATGGTTAAAGGGTACTCATTTTTCTTATGGTCCAAACCAATGCCAGGTTCGTATAAGCGTAACATAGATGCATCTTTTTCATGTGGATGATCCTGTGCAGCGGTGCGGTTCTAAGAAACCATAAAGGTGAAACTCTTGCGGAATGGCGTGCCTTCTGGATCATATCTTGAGTGCTGCCACAGCTGAGCCCTAGACCTGCTAAGAGGTTGGACCTTATTGAATAGATCGGCTGCTCGCAAGTTGTTATCGAATCTGATTGCCTTCAATTGATCCAAGCTTGCAATGGGACTATCGAGGTTTGGAGTCCATACTCAGCAATTTGAAAGAATGTTTTCTTAAAGCAAGTCCGATAGTGGGTATTTCTTTCCAACATTGATCTAGGTATGAACATGGCCAACTCTATATTTTGCGGGCCCTAGGGCTAAGTTGAAAGACGGCCCCTATGGTATATATAGACGCAGAATATTAAAGTTTACATCCGACCACACATTCTTATTCCGAGATGTCTATAAATAATTGATAAGTGCTTAAACAATGTCATGTTACGACATAAAGATTAAAATAGTAACAAAATATAACAAGTAATATTCCCTGCTAGTTTGAATTCTGATCATCATCTTGTCCGGGTTTAGGTTCTTCCCTTTCATTATAAATAAATAGTACCTCCTGCCAAAACTACTGAAAGCACTTTTTGTGATTCAGTGAGTTGATTCTCTCGTTTTTTTTCCTTTGTCAGCACCCGACTTATGTTTCGTACCCGACCTTTGTTTCGGTACTGTAACACCTAAAGTTGTAAAGAATCAACAAATCAAGCGGAAACATACACAGTGGCCAGCAGGAGCAGAGAGGAGGTCGCTTGCACGACTACGACTCCAGGAGCAGTGGCGAGCGTTTGCACTAAGAAGAGGAGGTCAATCGCGGGGGCTGGCGGCCGAGGCGTCGTCGCGTCGAACAAGCGAACAACCGTGAACCAGATCGAACGTCGATCAGCAACGTGCCTTTTCCTCTCCCCTGCTGGTCCTTACAACTAATTTTTTTTTCCAGCCCATGTCAGAACAACATCAGGTGTAGTAGCAATATTTGGTGATCATGGGCCCCTCCCAGATGTGGCCATTGTGCGCCGCCCAAGGATGCCTAGGGTTACTCCCAGACGTGGGCCATTGTGCGCCGCCCAAGGACGCCTAGGTTTAGAGCCGCCCTGGGTATGAAATGAGGTTGCTCATCAGTTAGCAAAAAAGTCCTATGAAACAAAGGAGAGTTTTATTTGGGACGGAGACCCTTTGTGATTTATCGTGCCGTTTGTAATAAACGATGTAACTCTGTTATCTAATAATAAACGCCACTAGACATTCGTTTAAAAAAAGCATAATTCTTTCTCTTCAATTTTTAAATAATTTCATTTTCTTATGGCCGGTTCAATATATCTATGATTGGGATGTTGCCATGTTGGCCACGTGGATCCTACCTCATATATCTCGGAAATATTCTGTTTGGAAAGTTACTTGTGATAAAGATTGTCAACTCTTTTGCGTTGTTGTTGGTACTCAAAAAATTCAGATTTTTTTATAGTATTTCCTTCACTATAGAAGATTATTATTTTAGAGATTAACACCAACTCGAGGAGTATCTGTTGTACGCATGAAAGCAGCTTCACAACTAAACACCGTTTATTTCTATAGCAAGCATGCCAGTCATCCTTCTCAAGTATTTTAAATATCATTGGGCGCATCACGTTCGTTAATACTGACCTTTCTTCACCTACTCGCTGGTTTACTTCAATGTCTATTCTGTTGCAATTTGCATAGAGACATACGTTAAATTAACAACATCCGCTAATTTTCTTCAATAATGGAAGGAATATCTCGTGTAGCCGTGGATATGAGGTTTAGAGAACAAAACCGTTCAACAAATAGGCGAATAGCTGGCCTCACATGGGAGTAAAAGAGGGTATATCATATATTTTTAGTATGCACTTTCTCGTTCCGAATTATACGAGCTCCCTCGAGGGAGCGGAGTATGCACTTTCTCGTTCCGAATTATACGAGCTCCCTCGAGGGAGCGGTTCTGCCGCTGATACAACCGCTCAAGGTACCGCTGGGGAGGATTTCGCCTCTGGATTCCTCATGGTACTCAGACGGTATCGATCTAGTACTATCACCCGAATTAATCTATTTAATTCAAGACTTGTTCGGCTGTAGTACCGGGCCGGGTACCGGTAGTACCGCGCTGTGAGTCAGCGGTAGTGCTTCGGCAGTACCGCTGCGCCTGGGTTGCGGAATGCCTCTGGGTGTGGAATTCCAGCAAGCGGTAGTACTGTTGTGCAGTTTTCTGCACATAACGATCAACTTTTATGAGCCACTATATAAGGCAGACTTCTTCTCCAAAGGAAGGCTGCGATTCCAGTCTCTTTCTCCACCATTACTACAAGCCATAAACGCCTAGATCTTTCACCCCCTTAAGCCAAACACCGATTCTTTGAGCGTGACGGAGGAGATCTAGATCCACACTTTCACGGAAGGAATTTCGAATCCCCCAATTTTACCTTACGGATCTTGTTACCTTCTGGGTTCGTTGGAACCCTAGCCGGAAAGAGAGTGTTCTTAGAGCTCCACCTTGGTGTAAGGACCTCCGGGAGCTTGTTGGAGCCTCCTAGTGTTGTGGACTCGCCCCAACCCTTTGTATAAAGGTTTGGTCAACGCATTTAATTCGACCTCATAGTGGATTGAGCTCTCGCCCCTTGAGAGAGACTCAAGGAGAATCGGTGAGAACATCCGTGCTATTGTACCTAGTGGCTTCACACCCCTCCAACGAAGACGTATTTTCATTGGGAAGAAACTTCGGGAATTACTTCTCCGTGCCACCATTGCGGTTGTCTCTTTCCTTTACTACTTGTATTCCGTTGCGCATTGTGCACCTTAACACATAGGTTGTTCATCAAGTTGCACATCTAGTCAATCGTGTGTTACTTATCGGAATTAAAAAGAAAATAAAAAAAATTGAAAGTCGCATATTCACCCCACTCTAGCCGACCATACCGACCTTTCACCTATGGCGAAGGATATCCCTCCTCAGCGAGGTTGTTCTTCCTCCTAGTGCTAGTCCAACAAGGAGGATCTCTGTCCCACACCTCACAGTTGCGCCATCCCAAGTTGTTTGTCCCCGGAAATGGCGACGTTGGTCTGGGCGTCAAGTTGGTCCGTTTTGCAGTTGCGGGGCGAAGGACTTGATCGAATCTGAACTTTCTTCTAGGTCCTTAATGTAACATGTCAGGCATCCGCTATAGTTTGTTTTTCCTTTATGGGCATTTGTGTAAAACGTAATCTTACAAGAAATTAATGCATCCTCCCTTGTTCAATGGGGCGGCCAGCTTTGGAGTTGGAGTCCATCGTGTCATCTTCGAATCTGATTGCCAGATTCTGGTTGGGGCACTACAATCTGCAGATTATGATCTTTCAGAATTTGGTGTGCTTATTCGTGAAGCTAGGAGCTCTTGCATCTTAAACTTCGACTCTTAGAGCAAGTCCAGCAGTCCCCCGAAACGTCCCCCGATAGCAAATCTAGAGGAGAGAGAGGAAAAAAAACAGCTCCAGCAGTTCCCCTACCCGAGTCCCCGCTCCATCGGCGTCCCCGACCAAGAAGCTCCTCTCCCCTACGCATTGGGCGGTGGAGGCGTCCCCGATCCGTCGTCCCGAGCAACCGTTCGCTCTCGGAAGAATCCCTCCCGCCAGCACGCCATCGACGCGAGCAGCAGGTTCGTCTCCTCTCCCCTTTTGTTCTTCAATTTCTGGGCGAAATCGACCTCCAGATCGAGTCCCGAGAGGAGGGAAGGGCGGGATGCGGTGGGGGCGAGCTGGGAGGCGAGGAGGCGAGCTCGGGCGCGAGGCCGAGTACGCGGGGCGGCGGCGCCGCCACTTCCGTCCGCGCCCGAGCACGCGGGCGGGCGGCGCGGCCACTTCCGAGGCGCCGGGAGACGGGGTCGCGGCGCGGTGGTCGGGGACGAGGGACTGCTGGACTTGCTCTTAGAGCGTCGGGCGAGGAGAAGAGCCGGTGGCCGGGCGTCAGGCGTGGCGGCGTGCGGGCGAGGGCGTCGGGCGAGAAGAGCCGGTGGCAGGGAGGAGGGCGTCGGCCGTGGCGGCTGCGGGCGAGGGAGAAGAGCCGGTGGCCGGCGGCGGCGTGCTGCGGCTGGAGGCGAGGGAGGAGCCGCGAGGAGGAGGGAGGAGGCGGCCGGGGACGGGAGCCGCGTGCGGGCGAGGGCGTCGGGCTACTTGTTGCTGCTCGCTGCTTGCTGGTTGCTGCTTGGTGATTTTACCAATTATGTTGAATAAATTGTGCACTGGTGTCTGCTATATGCCTATTGCTTTTGTTGAATAAATTGTGCCCTGTCAAATTGTTGTTGAATATATGACTGAACTTGTTGTGCGAGGAGTAGATGAAATTGATGTCAAATTTCTTTCAGTTTGGTGTTAAATTCTACCCTGTTTGTATATTATTGCAGATTGATTTGATGGCGGAACCATCGTATTTTGAGCTTTTGAACAGTGGTGTTGATTTGAATGATGTTGATTTGAGTTGGGAGAGACACGCCATACGGATTTCAGTGGAGATCAACAACCTACCCCTCCTGTGAGATCAAGCTCGAAGAAAGGAAAAAATTCACTGTGCATGAGGACGAGGTGTTGACAGATGCATACCTTGAGGTAACTCAAGATCCGATTGTAGGACTGAACAACGGGTAACACCTATTGGAAAAGGTCCATGATTACTTCCATGCGAACATGGGAGAAGTATCAGATCGTAACCAAAGTTCCCTCCAACACCGTTGGGCTGTTATTAATGAACAAGTCAGTAAGTTTTGTGCGGCTTTGGCGCAGATTGAGAACAGAAACCAAAGCGGGGTGACACAAGTTGACAAGGTATAAATTATTTGTTCTCGCATTTGTTTTTTGTGTTCATTTTCTGTTGAGTTCATTTGTTGTGTTCATTTGTTCTGTAGATGAAACAAGCACTTATTAAGTATCGTGCAGATGACAAAGGAAATAAACCTTTCGGATTGATGCATTGCCATGAGAAACTGCAATATAGTGAAAAGTGGAAAAATAGAGACTCTAACAAAAAGCAGAAAAAGACCTCTAATTCTACTCCTGGTTCATCTACTCCTAGTACCAATGCAAGTTTGTTTGAGGATGAAGCTACATCTCCCAACAAAAGTGTTCAAGTGAAAAGACCAATCGGTAAGAAGGCAGCAAAAGCACAACGAGCTAAAGGTTCTAGCTCTACAAGTGAGAGTGTTGTCATGGAGACATTGGGCAATCTGTTTTCGTCAAGGAGAGAGGATGCGCTCTCAAGGGAGGCATTGAGACAAGAGAGGTTTAATATATCCATTGCTAGAGAAAAAGAGATGGAAGAAGAAAGGTTGGAAGAAGAAAGGAAAAATCGTGCCATAAAGGAGCAACACTTGGCACTAGAACAAGAAAATGTTAGACTCAAGACTGTTGCACAAGACCGTGAAATAATGAACATGGACATTAGTGGTATGGATGAGCAACAACAACAATACTACAAGCTATTACGGAGTCAGAAATAACCGAAGTTAGTTACAAAATACTGTTTAAATATAGTTGAATGTGATATAGGGGAGATGATATAGGGGAATTGCTGGAGATGACAAAAATATAGGAGAGGAATCTTTTTAAGGGAGTCCCCTATATGGACATATAGGGGAGACAATATAGGGGAATTGCTGGACTTGCTCTTACGAGTTCAGTTTCTGTCGTCGTATTTGTAATAAGGTTGCGCATGCCATCGCTGAGTATGGCAGTAGGGCGAGCTTGCCGGTCCCTGCGTGGTCTGAGCATGCTCCGGACTTTGTATCCGAGTTGGTTGCTAGCGACCTGTTGGCGCTAGAAGTTTAAGGGGAGATATTTAAAATTAAAAAAAAACAGCATGTAATTAGCAAGACAGAATGGTGGTAACAGTTGTTTACCAACAGCTTTATAGAAAAGAACCGGCCTAAGCGGCGATTTGGCTCTAGGGTCTGGATGCACCCATTATGTAAAAAAAATTTAGTTTTTTTCAAAATGTCAAAAAATTCCAGAAAAATCCGGATGTACATTAGAACATTATGTGTTAGCACAAAAAATGTCATGGTGAAAAAACATTTTGTGTGAGCTGTACAAAAAAAGACAAAAATCTGACACGTATAAAGACATTTCCGTGCGTCCGAATTTGTCTTTTTTGCACAGGTTGCAAAAAATATTTTTCTTCCCGTAACTTTTCGTGCTAACATAATACATCTTGAACTACATGCGAAATTTTATTTTGAATTTTTTGACAATTTGAAAATTGTTTTTTTGGTAGTATCTGCACCTACCACCCGTTGTGAATATCCGCCTAAACCAGTCCTTACCAAGTCAAAAGCTAGAAAAAAAAAGAGAAAAAACAACAGGTCTCGCTGTCCCTTTCCTTTTAAACACCTTCATCCTCCTCATCCCCCACACACGTTCACACCTCATACATACGCACGGTGGGAGCACAACGGAACTGCGTCCGTCGTCACTCGGACCAGCAAGGGTAGCGGTAGGAGCTAAAAAAGCAAACAAGACTCGGCTTTCTACCCGTTTGACCTCAAGCCCGGCAAGCCTCCTCCTCTCGCGACGACCGTCGCCGGCGGCAATGGCGGCCGTCTCGGAGGAGGCCATCAAGCAGTTCTCCGCGCTCATGGAGCAGCGTGCGTGCTCTTCCTTTCTCCATTCTTCTCAATAGAAGCTTACAACGAAGGAAAAAAAAACTAGAGAGAGACCTTCTTCTCCATTTTTGTTTTCTTGTTTTTGCTGAGATGCGCCTTGCTTTCTTTGGTTGCTGCAGTGGAGGATCCCCTCAAGACCACATTCCAGGTGCCGATCTGCTCTAGCTCCCGCACTTGTTGGATCTCCTCCTTGTGCTTCAGCGGCTGGGAATTTTTTTTCCGTTCTGGCGCTTCAGAGAGTGGGAAATCTTTGGTGTTAGTGCTGTTTCTGTTGGGTATGCGTCGGTTGTGGTCGAGTTCTGCCTAGATTTTTCTGCCGTTCTCATTTCGCATTTTTGTGGATTTGGGGGTTGCAATTCGCTGTAGCTGGATACTGTTTGGATCTTGGAAATTGGCTTCTTCCCACGAGCTCAACTGACGTCTCGCTTACTCTTGTTCTTACTTCAAATTTTGATCAAATCCTCGAGATTTTATTTGTACGAATTTGTTTTCCTCATTTGTTAACCCCGTTCCTAAAAGCTGTCCGTCTACTCCCGTTCGTAAAGGTTGTTAATTAATTATAGCTTACTTTGCGATTTGAGCTTAACTGTGGTTTTGATCTCTGTTTCTTGCTTCAAATTCTGTCGTTATCGCTTTAGTTGTTTTTTAATATAGAAAATGTATCACTTGGGTTCTCTAGGAACTAGGAATGACTCTTACCTTTCCCCAACCCATAAAGCTGACATTTTCGTGAGGCTTTGCGCTTCGTCATAGTGATAGAGATTCGCAGCTAAACTATGCTTTCGGTTAACCGAGCATTTTCCATTTTTTTTTCGCTTCAGTCGCATAGGGAGATATTTTTACATTAGAGATCCCATGACATCCTTGAAGGACTAGTAGTTTCGTTAGGTCCTAAATGCAATTTTGGTACTACCATCTTCGACGGAAAAAAGCGATTTTGGTAGTACATCACAGCTGTGCTGTACTGTTGTCGGTGCCTTCAGAGTTAGTTTTCTTTTCTGAAACCTTATACTGTAGGGGAGCCCCCTCGTCACTAAATCAAGTCATTTCTGCCGGCTTGGAGGGTTTCCAAGCACGAGCCTTGAAGACCTTGGAGGTCAAGCACGCCATTATCACATTGGTAGGAGCTAGACGCTGCATCATTACTTACTCTACGTGAGGACTAAACTTGGACTAGCGATCCAGACATCGTGTGGAGCTCAGCGAGCTAGCGCGAATTAATGGCCGAAGACGTTGGCCGTGGTTTGATCTGGACGTACCTTGTATTTATGTGTTTCCATGAGCCTGTGTGGTCTTGACTGTTCTGCGGGACAGGTTTCGATTTGCCCATTTGGACTTTTATTTGGTCCAGGACTCCTTGTCCTCAGAAGAATGATCGCGTTCGTGGACCTTGGGTGGAAGTGTTGCGCATCACACAAAGTTACTTTTTTTCTGTTTTCCGTGGTGGAATCACAATATCTCCACCTAGGAACAACAGCTACTTTTCCCTCGTCATTTGTAGTCATCCTGTCTGTCCACATCTGAACTTCTTATTTCTTTCAGTATTTTTTGGTACATGAGTAGCACATTGTTTCGTATACCGAATACTGTTACATTGTTGAACAGCTAGCCTGAGATAAAAATCCCTGGTAGGAGGTGAACAATAGTGGTTATTTACTGTTACTATTATGTGTATAGCATGTGCACCAAGGATACCCAAGAGGAACTCTGGTGCGTTTTCTCAAGGCAAGAGAATGGACTGTTCCCAAAGCTCATAAAATGGTAAAGCTTATTACACAATTTTTTTCAAATATGAAATTGATGAAGTAACCTGTTTATCTCCAAAAATAAAGCATTGAAATGTTTGGTGCAGCTCATGGATTCCTTAAACTGGAGGCTTCAGAATGAGATCGACACCGTTCTAGCGGTAAGTGCCTTCTATAGTGACACAAAGTCTGGCTGATATTTTCCTTTTGGAGAAAGTTGGTCAAGACTGACTACTAAGTGACTCAAAATCGGTTATGAAACGAACTAAAGTAAAGTTATAATTTTTTTGTTACATTGGTACAGCAATAGCATCACTTCTTTCTCATCGTGCACTGTACTGCAGTTGTTATGGCATATGTTATTCGTCTGATCAGCAACTGTTGTTTACTTAAAATGCAGAAACCAATTCTGCCCTCTGAATTGTATAGATCTATTCGTGATACACTACTTGTTGGATTAACAGGATACTCCAAGCAGGTACAACAATCAGGCCCATTTTTTCAACTTTCGTACTTTTGATGGTATCATATTATAAATTCCTGCTGATCGGTCTGTTGGAGCCTTATGTTTCAGTTGGCACATGTTTGTCTTAACTAGCTGATGTTGAACAACATTAAATCTCTGTTTATATTTTAGTAAAATAGGCAAGTAATGTCATAATATCCATAAACACTTATCGCTATCTGGCAGTTTGCTTTGTCTGTATTGAGTAATGACCTTTGTGATATTTTTAATTTTTTTATGCTTCCGCTTTTGCAGGGACAACCTGTTTATGCATTTGGTGTTGGCCTCAGTACCTTTGACAAAGCATCGGTAGGTGTTAACAGTTGAAAATTCTTAATCTTTGTGTTTAAATTTCAAATAATGTAATGTATTCTGTTACTAGTTCCAGTTTTCAGTTGCTGTGTTAAGACTTGATACTACTTAGACCAGTGGTTTGCTAATTGGACATATTTTTCTTGAGATGAAGGATTGATAGTGAACTACCATTTAGATGTCATTTAATAGGGAGTTAGGGACACACAATACTATTTTTTTTCTAAAATATCGCATACATTTTTGCTGCAGGTGCACTACTATTTGCAGTCTCACATACAGATGAATGAGTATCGAGACCGTGTTGTTCTGGTGAGTGCTTTTTTATCATTATTCATATTTATATTGCAGAAACATATAATGACTATATATTTGTCTCTTCGTTAGCCTGGTGCGTCTGAGATGTTCGGGAGGCAGATTAACACCTGCTTGAAAGTTATGGATATGACTGGCCTGAAGCTCTCTGCTTTGAATCAAATAAAGGTGGATTATTTTTTGCAATGCAATTTTTGTTAAAACAATTGTCAACTTCCTTAAGTATCTGAATGAGAATTGCTCATATTCTTGCATATGTGATGTTTTTGTTTACAACAAATCTGAACATAAACATTTAGGGACAGTCCCAGAATAGTACATGTCATCATGCTGTGTGACATAATATGATTTGAAGGAGAAATAGAATCAAGAAATACAATTTATTTTTAGAATTGAGTTCATTGGTTGGGGCATCTGCCTAATAAGTGATGAAATTTTGCAAGTGATATGAACTTTGAAGCAAATACACTAGCCCTTGTGTTTCTCGCAGTCAAAAACTGAATACGGGGAACAGGTGAGTACCTTTTCTAGCGCAGCCAAATAGTTTCACCACTGGGATGGCTGGAAGTAACAGTGTTGGTTTGTTTCTTCATGATTGAAACTAGTAGTCCAAATGTTTAACCAAAAAGTCATGAAAATTTGAACACTGATGTACTGCTAATATTACTGATTTAGTCAATAATGGCCATCAAGTCATCTGTGGGCATGATTAACTCTCGTACTATTATTCCGTTGTTTGCATCTCCTTTTTCTATGGCCTCTTGCCTGCTACTCTTTACTGAATCTTGACACCGGAGCTGTCTATTACCAATGGAGATGTCGACTGGCCAGAAATTTTAGAGGATGTTGCTTAATGGGGACAGGGATAGTGTTGGACTACCTAAGGATTGTTTGTGGGTGTGATGTGGTAGTGGCCAGTGGGGACAGGGATAGTGTTGGACTACCTATGGCATTTAAGGTGTTTGGACTAAAGAAGACAGCCTTAAAGTTAATAAAGTATTTTTAAATAAATTACGTTTGGTCTAGCCATGCCAGATTTTATTTGTCTACTACCTCCGTTCCTGAAAATAAGATGTATTAATTTCTTCCAAAGTCAAACATTGCAAAGTTTGTAAAAAGAAGCATTAACACTTATAATACCAAATCAGTATCATTAGTTACATCATGAACTATATTTTCATAGCATATCAATATATTAAGTTTTATAGATCTTGAGCTCCAGACCAACTTTGCTAATACTGTGTCGAGTCTGAAAGTAACATATATGCCTGTCATAACATGTAAAACATGAACTTATATCCCCAAGACATACATTTTTCTTGGATTAAAACTACATGTTGATATTAGACTGAGATCTACATTTTTATCGGTTGCCAATTATACACTTGTTGTAGCAATTAATAGGTTTTACTTTTTCTTATGCTTTGATTTGTTTTCCCTGCCATGTGCGTTTAGTTCTCATAGAAAATAAACATTGCAATTTTCTTATCGATAGTTTCTACATAATGCAGATGTTGAGCACGATAACAGCTGTTGATGACCTTAATTATCCTGAGAAAACCGAGACCTATTACATTGTGAACGCTCCATGTTTTTTCGGCATGTTGGAAGGTCAGTGGACATGCTTGTTTTAGTGAACTGTCTTACTGTCAAGTTTCTTTTTTGCTTCCCATTTCAATTTTTGCACAACTACATCTTTATAGTAAATTGATTGGAGTTTCTATTCACTCATGGCCAGGTTGTGAAGCCTCTTTTACAAGAACGAACCAAAAAGAAGATCAAGGTTTTATCTGGCCCGGGAAGAGATGAGTTATTAAAGGTAAATGTTCTGAATTTATCTCTGTTATCAGGAATCAGGGTAGTCTTCTCGCTTGGTTTTATATTCTTCAACATTGAGTTCTCGTTGAAGCGACTTCGTGCGCATGCGAGCACAAGTTATCTAGATTGACCTTCTGAGCATGTACGTTAGCTTTCATTTGGTAACAAATGAGGCCTACAAAGGAATTCGTATGGTAGTGGACACAACATTACACAACTATCCTATATTAACACAGCTTCTATTCTATTGGTGCGGATACACTGACACAGAAAGAGGTTCTTGCTCCTTTTGTACAGCTGTGCCTTACCTGACTCTTGGGGTGGTCCAGCCACCATATATACATTATCAAGTTTCTGATTAAAATCTGCATCGTGTCACTTGCAGGTTATGGACTACGAGTCACTACCGCACTTCTGTAAGAGGGAAGGATCCGGTTCGTCATCCGACGAGGTCGACTGCTACTCCTACGACCATCCTTTCCACCAGCAGCTGTACAACTTCGTGAAACAGCAAGCTTTTAGCCAGAACACCGTTGGTCCCTTGAAGCAAGGGTCGATGCATGTCAAGGTGCCCACGCCGGACCTGGAGGAGGCCAAGATCATGGAGACGATTGAGTCGGAGCTCCACAGGATCACGATCGAAGGTCCATGATGGCGCCGGAGTGCCCGTGAGACGCGCGACATTGCGCTGAGGACTGGAGGTATTCACAGCTATCTTGGGGTTATAGCGATTCTTGCTTGCAATCGCTGGCTGCAAGCTCGATTAGGACCAGTAGAGGAAGTAGTAGCACGCGATTCAAATAACGGACTGTATTGCCGCAGATCGTTGTAGTTAGTTTTAGTTAACCTGGCTAATGTATCGTTTCGCACGTTATTGTTGGTTTCATGCTTGTCATGGCAGGGAAATGTCATGTTCCCACACATGATGAGTGACACGACCTCTATGTATCAATATACTGTATGTGTATATACGTAACCGCCCTGAGTGGTATATATTAATATCAAGTGTTGTTGGACTCTGTCTCTCTTCGCCCCCGTTGAGAGTCGCCAGCTCCTTCCCGGCTCCTCTCTCTCTCGCCTCCGGCGGCCTCGCCGGCCGGAGGGGATGGGGAAGAGGAGGCCGGTCGTCTTCTGTAATTAGTAGGTCTAGGCTTGCTAGGTCGTTTGGTCCCTTTGTGGTGTCTTGGAGTAGGATGCTGGATCTCTGCGGTTGGATCTGGTGCGCCCAAGCTCTGGTGTTCTTCGTTGTTCTCCTTTGGTGGCAGGAGGTGTGGTAAGCGAGGGAGCTGGTACTTGGCATCTCCGTCAATAAAGCTGCTCTTCCGTGTCCTCGAGCTCGTCTGTCCTGGCGCGGTGGCGCGGTGCCGGGCAGTGGCTGCTGTGCGCTTCCGTCGTGCTTCTGAGGTGGAAGACGACTGGTGAGCTTGCAGTAGTGGCTCGATTCAATAAGCGCTGCTTTTGCTTCTTCTTCATCTGGATTTCGTCGGCGTTGCTTCTCCTTTGGGCCTGCCGTGGTGGCCTGGACAAGGACCTGCTGCGCTCGGTGATGTGCAGTTGTGGAGGAGGTCGGGATACTGCGCGTTTCTGGAGTTCATCCTCGGTGGCCCTGGTCTGGCTGCCGACCCAAGATGCTGGCGGGCAGCAACTCCAAGCGCGCGACAGAAGGTGCATATTTCAGAGGAGCAACACATCGGTGGCCCAGGTTTGGCCTCCGAATCTGATGGCCGAAAGGCGGCTTTCTTGGATGCAGTTGCATCCCTTGTTCAACCTCCATGAATGGAGGCCCTTCAAAGGAGCGATGCTGGCGGATCCCTTCTTCCACATCCCAAGTGGTCCCGTCCCCGGTGAGGTGGAAGATGGCCGGCATAGGCTCCAGTTTGATGACGACGGCGGCGCTGGCCTTGATCGCTTTTCTTTTCCGTTGTCTAGGGTGTGTGTTGTAAAAAGGAAGGACTTTGTTGCAATTTCTTGTTCTTCAAGGAGTCCTTCTGTAAGTTGTAATCACACCTGCCTTATTAAATGCACCGACTAGACCCTTCGGGGTCTATCCCTTGTTCAAAAAAAAAAAGTGTTGTTGGACTCGCTGCTAGATGAATCTACATCGATGTGATTTTCACACTTACATGATTTTATCGATGCAGCTGAACTCTTTTCTTTTCTTGGACGGTCTTGAACGCCATTGTGGTTGTATAACTTTTGCAAAGAATCATAGAAGTCTTTCATTTTGTATGAAAAATGGAGATACATGAGTTGTCTCCAGCAATTTGGGGCCTCGGCTCAAGATGAAAAGTGGCGCATTTAAAAAAAAATAGGTAAAGCATACTTTCACTTAGCCACGGAACTTTAATATATGTTGTTTCGTACAATGTTTACAGATAAAAAGATCAATGTTAAGTGATTAACTGAAGCAATAAACTGACCTCATATTCTACCAAAAACATCATTTGTCCGATTTTTTTTAAAAAAACTCCAATTTATTGCCATTATAATCTTTAACAGGACATCCTTTTTTACTTCTATCATCACAATCTCTTTAGTCTTTCTTGTGTCATAGTAGAATGCAAGTAGGATTTTTGTCTGATTTTAGAAAAGCTCCTTTCTGCAGATACAACAGTAATATCAATGGTTTACAAAATTTTGTATGCAGTAACAACAACAAACTTTCAGCTAGCTAGAATTCAGTCTAATATGTTTGGGAATTGGTTGAATGAGATTGATAAAAAGACCAAAGATATAATTTGTATTGGCGTTTCAGCTATTTGTTCGTCTATTTGAAATTTACGAAATAATCTTGTCTTTAACAGAACAACAAACTTTCATGTCTTACATGCGGCATACTGGATTCAGCTATGGGCTACCTTGCTTCCTTCGGACCAACATGAATTTATGGCTACTGGATGGACGCAGCTCCTATTGGTGGCACATGATTTTTTCTCCCGGCATACGTGGCAACATATTAGTCGTCTTCAGTACTTGAGTTATGTTGTTTTTTCGCTGGTTAATTCATGTCTCAACCTTATGTGATCGTTGAGATGAAAACATATGATATTCAAATAATTTTTAATAAAAAACTATGTGCATCACTCGATGCAGAGGCCGGGGCTTTCCCCCATTTCGAAAAAAAAAGAAACAACAACATGATAAAATATGCGCTTCTTCAAATTCTTCAGAATATTAAAAGAACCTACATAATCCTCAAACAATTCCTCTCAATCAACATCTTTATGTTCTTCACTCTTAAGTGCATCCTCAAGATTAACATAAGCAACTGTCAATCTCTTTTCGATCATCTAAACGATCGCAGTCTATTTGAAGAAAAGAAGAAACTAAAGATTTTTCATACCCTTGATAATTGTTTTTATATCCTAGTAAGTGAAGTTATATCTTGATCAACAACAAGTATAAAATAAATGACCCTAAGAGGTCGTTTGGTAGCCACCATTTTGGGCAGGAATCATGGAATTCATTTGTGATTCTATGCCCAACCTATTTGCCTGGCATGGAATTGGACAGGTCATTTCATTTAGAATTCTAGCAAATGCCTATTGTATGTTATGTCAATCCCTATAACTAACCCTGTCATTTCTCTTTCCAAATGAAATGAAATGCTGACATCATTTCATTTTTGTCAAATGAAATGAAATGTTGGGTACCAAACAAGGTCTAAATGATTTCTCTACAGATGGGCCAATAGATGCATAATCTCCACTCTCATCAAACTATATTTTTCTTTTCATTTTATTCTTGGTATGAAACTCGGGATGAACATATATTTCTGAAGTACACGATTTTCCTGTTTTTTGCGAGGGACACGATTTTCCCCGTTTTATAAACCAAATAATGGTTATATGAGCAACTTCAAACACGGCATAAATTATAGTCTTGTCAAGATAAGATAATAGAAGAAGACCGAACCTTGAGTACTGAAGCAACTATCTTGGAAATCTTGGATGCATGACATCTTGAAGCAACTAACGAACTACGTTTCGAAAAAAAATCGGCTGCAAAGCAATAATCATAGACAATGTGTTAATTCATAATCATCATCACAAATTTTGCTACCGCAGTATGCACAATGCCGACAACACATGGACAAGGATGTAAAATGACAATTAGTATTTTGATTTGATCAATTGAGCATTGTCTTAGCAAAATTGATACATCCAGCATTGACTGACGAGTTGACCGAGAGCGGTGATCACGGCGTGATTCCTTTCCCTATGGCGAACAGGCGACTGGCAGCTTCGGCCTTCAGGAACAGGGTGGAGGATCTCGATCGACTGCAAGTCGGACTCGGATACCGGAAGCGCGTCCAATCGAAATTTCAAACGCGCAACACCCACCGCCATTGCCATCAGCTTGCTATCCACGCTTCGTTCCGATCCGAGCCCGACTCCACCTCGGCGACCTCCCTCCCACTCGATATAAGCTTAGCGCCGCCCAGGGTGCAGGACGCTTTCTCTCGCTGCTGAACCCTCCTCCCCTCCGCAACCATCACCGTGCCTGCGATCATGGCCCAGCGCTCGTCCTCCGCGATGCTCAACAAGATCCGTCGTGAGCTCGCCCGCCGCAGGAAGGTCATCAGCGTCCCCAAGGTGGGAGTTGTAAAGAAGTCCTCTGCCGCGCCGCCGCCGCCGCCGATCCCCTCCGTGTCAGGCGCCGGTGCTGCGACCCTGAAGAAATCATCTGCTCCGCTGCGGCGCCCAAGCGTGCTCATCCCGGTCGCAACATCCGGTGCTGCCAACAAGATCGCCTACCATCAGGAGACAACCAGAGCAGATACAGAGTACATAAGGAAGCCTTCTTCCGCACCGATCAAGAAACGTTCTTCGTCGATCTTGCTGAAGAAGGGAATGACCGTGAAGGTGCGCGCGCCCGCGAGGACCCTGACAACGGGGCAGCGTATCGTCATCGTGCACCCAGCCGTCGTCGTCTCCGATGCAGAGGATGGCTACCTTGACGTGGTCTACAGCGGCTACCCTCGTGATCGAACCGTGAGGATCGCCTTGGGCCAGGTGAAGAACATGCCACCTACGAAGACCAAGTGATGAAGTGCATGGCGCCTCCTAGACGATCACCGCTGAGAATCTTGTAGCAAAGATCAGAAAAGATCATGAATGTGTACTCCTATGATGTAATGAAGTTCTCATATTATATATAGGGCTGTGCTTCCATACACCCCCAAAGACGAAGGGGTATCATAAGCAGAAACACAAGGACGATCAGGATTTAATCTCAGTTCGGCTCGAGCCGAGCCTAGAAGGCTGGAGTTGTGTTAAGCCGAGCTAGATTTGAGCCGAGCCTGACAGTTTAGAGATTATCTAGCCGAAATGAATCGTGGTAAAAAATATAGAAATTTGTGGCCACCAGGATTCGAACCTGGGTCTCTCAGGAGACACACATGGAGCAGAGCCAATGAGCTACGTCTCTGTTTTTGTTTAGAGTATAATCAAAACCTATTTAAACGCACCAAGCCGAGCATTTTAATAAATGCGAAAAATGCGAAAAATAAATTGCAGGGGCAAGATTCGAACTTGCGACCTGCAAGCAGCACGCAGGGCAGTGCGGATGGGTTAACCAGTTGGCGCGATACAGCTTTCAATCATACTTATACACGTAGGGATTAAGTATATTGAATTTCCTCATAGACTATTAATATTTCTATACCATTCTATTTTTTAAAAACCGACAAAGAAATCGAGTGAACCGGCGGTTTAACCGATGAACCAAACTACGGACGGTACGCGATTGCGATAAAGATTTCAACCTTTTTTGACTCTGAAATTTAGGACCAGATTATTCAAAACTTATTTTAAGAAATACCAACATGAAATTGAAATATAGATTAACCCATTTTTATGAAAAACTTGCTAATTATAGCAAGTGATTTTTTTAACCTACTCGAAATTTTTCTACTATATTATGACAAAATTAGGCAAACTTGACAACTACTTTTATTTTGTGACAAGTCTACATGGTTTGTTGTTATAGGTATGTATCTGCTATCTTTGGTACATGTGGAACTACATGCAATCCCCTAGCCATATTAACATGCAAAATTATACGATGTATCCAGTGCACCCAGACAAACTGGTGCAGACGATACACCCACCTCCGGTTAAACACCAATTTTTTAAAAAGTAATCTAAAAAATGTTTAGGCATAATAAAACTCATATCTAACATGTCACAAATTTTCATAGCACTGATCTAGAAAATAAATAGACAAATATGATAATGAATAGTGTAAAATTAAAGTTGGGCTTTGAAATTGGCCCATTGTCACTATGATAACAAATTTGTCATTTTCTATGTTGATGTTGCGTTTTGAATATAAACTTGAAATTTTGTGACGATATATATTTGTGCTATGTTAGTGTCCAAACTTTTTTTCACATTTTTTTATAAAAACTTTAGGTGGTCAACCGAGGGCAGGTTTACCGGGTGCACCAATTAACTTGGTGCATATGATACGTTCTCCTAGGTGCAGAGCAAGGTGCGGTCCCACAACACAACATAGATAGGCGTGTTCCATATGGGTCCACATGTCAATCCAAGGGTAAACAACGCACGTCAGACAGATCTGAACCCATAGACACCACGCTTTTTGGCCTAGCCATCTTGACCCACCTATGTCGGATTTAGATATGTGGACCCATATACACCATCCCTAGCCATTTTGTCCCGCCCATGTCGGGTTTAGAGATCTGAATCCATGTGTGTCTACATATACTGAACTTGATAGATGTAAACCTAGCGGGTTAGGAGTATTGCATGTGGGTCCACATGTCCCAAGGGTGGTAAGAGTAGACCGATATGGCCACATAGAAGTGTTGCATGTGGGTTCACATGGCCCAGAGGTGGTAGATGTGTACATAGATAAGTACGAGTGTTGCATCTGGGTCCACATGACCAAAAGGTGGCAGAATAACCATCTACACTCATAACATGCAACCCTACCCCTTAGATGTGACAACATGCAACCCTAATGATTTTGATGGTCCCACAACATACAACATAGATAGGCGTGTTGCATATGGGTCCACATGTCGATCCAAGGGGAAACAACGCACGTCAGATAGATCTGAACCCATAGACACCACGCTTTTTGGCCTAGCCATCTTGACCCACCTATGTCAGGTTTAGAGATGTGGACCCATATACATGATCACCCCTATCCATTTTGACCCACCCAAATGTAGGGGTTTAGAGATCTGGATTGATGTGGGTCTACCTGTTCTCAAGCTAATAGATGTAAACCTAGCGGGTTTGGAGTGTTGCATGTGGGTCCAGATGTCACAAGGGTGGTAAGGGTAGAACGATATGGTCACATAAAAGTGTTGCATGTGGGTCCACATGGCACAGAGGTGGTAGACATGTACCTATATGAGTAGGAGTGTTGCATGTGGGTCTACATGGCCCATAGGTGGTAGAATAACCATCTACACTCACAACTTGCAACCCTACCCCTTAGATGTGACAACATGCAACCCTAATGATTTTGCTGGTCCCACAACATACAATATAGAAAGACGTATTGCATGTAGGAGTGTTGCATGTGGGTCCACATGTCCCAAAGATAGTAGGGGTAGACGTGTGCAGGTCCACATGTCCCAAGGGTGCTAAAGGTAGACCAATCTGGTGTGATAGGAGTGTTTTCATGTGGGTCCACATGCCTAAAAGGTGATTGATGTATACATATATGGATAGGAGTGTTGCGGTGGAACGACATATATCCCAAAGCTTGTAGGGGCAGAACTATATATCTCGCAAGGAGAGTTGCATGTGGGTCCACACATTTCCTAAAGGTGGTAAGGGTGGACCTAGCGGGTCAGATAGAAGTGTTGCATGTGGGTCCACATGTCCCAAAGATAGTAGAGGTAGACGTGTGTAGGTCCACACGTCCCAAGGGTGCTAAGGGTAGACCAAGCTGGCGCGATAGGAGTGTTTTCATGTGGGTCCACATGCCCAAAAGGTGATATATGTATATTTAGATGGCTAGGAGTGTTGCGGTGGGACGACATATATCCCAAATGTTGTAGGGCAGGCATATATATCTCGCAAGGAGAGTTACATGTGGGTCCACACATGTCCCGAAGGTGGTAAGAGTAGACCTAGCTGGTTAGATAGGAGTGTTGCATGTGGGTCTAAATGTCCCAAAATGGTAGGGGTAGACGTGTGTGAGTCAAAAGGTGATAGATATAAACCTAGATGGGTAGGAGTGTTGCGCTAGGATGACATATATCTCAAAGGTTGTAACGACAAATCTATATATCTCGCAAGGAGAGTGGCATGTGGGTCCACACATGGGATTAGACATGTGTGGGTCCACATGTCCCAAGAGTGATAAGGGTAGACCAAGCTGGCGTGATAGAAGTGTTTTCATATGGGTCCACATGCCCAAAACACTAGTAGAAGAATGCCTACCACTGGTGGAAAGGTTTCGCCTACTGTTGGCTCTCTAGCGCCCGCCAGTACAGGCTAGCGATAACGCTACCGCTGGCCAACATTGTTCGCCAGCGGTAGCGTTACCGCTAGCGTGCATACTCATACACTCGCCACTAGTAGAAGGCATAGCAGTGGCGGGCTTTCACGGATGTTCGCCAGGAGTAAGATTTAGAGGTGGTAGGGACAAACCTAGTTGTTTAGAGGTGTTAAATGTGGGCCCACATGTATAAAAGGTGCTAGGGGTAAGGTGTTAGGTCTATCCTGTACCACCTTTGGCATATGAGGATCCATATACAACACTTCTAACCATACAGTTGAACATTTATCACCTTTGGGGCATGTGGACCCACATGCGATACTCCTACCCATCTAGTTGTACATGTGGCACATTTGGGGCATGTGGACCCACATTAATCTATTGTAGCCAGCTAGGTTTACCCATGCCACCATTTTGACCTAACGCATCGGGACATGTGGACCCACATGCAACACTCATAGTAATCTAGTTGTATATGTACCACATCTGGGACATGCGGAGCTGCATGAAACACTCCTTGCTATGTTTGCATGTTGTGGGACCCACATGATAATTTTAGGTCAAACCTATCTAGGGCTGGTGCATGTGCGTCCGTGTCTAGTAGATAATATAGGCACCTTTGTGACGCGTGGATCTACGTACAACACCCCTAGCCATCTTGACCATCTGAGATATGTGGACCCACATGAAATACTCATAGCCGTCTAGTTGTATATCTACCACCTTTGAGACATGTAGACCCACATGCAACACTCCTAACTATGTTGCATATTGTGGGACCCATATGATAATTCTAGATCAAACTGTCCAGGGCTCGTGTATGTGCGTCTAGATGTCTAGTAAATCATAAACGCATGTCTCTACCACCTTCAGAACATGTGGACCCACATGCAACAGACCAAGCCATCTTTCCCTAGCACATCTGGGACATATAGACCCACATGGAACACTCATAGCCATCTAGTTGTATATCTATCACCTTTGGAACACGTGGACCCACGTGCAACACTCCTATCTACGTTGAATATTGTGGGACTCACATGCTAGTTCTAGTTCAAGCTTCTAAGGATGGTGCATATGGATCTAGATGTCTAGTAGGTCACATAGATATGTCTCTAGAACCTTTGAAACATGTGGACTGACATGCAACACCCCTAGCCATTTTGACGTAGCACTTCTAGCTATGTTTGCAATGTTTTCATATTTTTTAAATATTTCCATTAAAAAATGCTGAGAATAATGGCAAACTGGAATTCTATGAATTTGGAGGTTCGATGTTGTCTCCTCAAATTCACTCCACACCTACACGCGAATATTAGGATCAAGTCTAACTTTTTGACTGGTCTCGATGCATAATATCAGAGATTCTTGACGAACCGTGATTATCTCTCTATCGTGCGTTGTCTATCCCTTGGAACATCACCGAAACGGGTAGACCAATTGGCTTTTCACATTGACTGTGTAAGGCTAGACCATAGAAGCACGTGCGTACCTAAAATGGAGCCTCACTTGTCGCTAGATTCGCTAAAATAATTGGTCATTTTTTCATAGATTCTTGACCTAAAATGCACTTTTTCGAAACATTTGTTGAACATGTGGGTCCACATGTCCTAAAGATCGTAGATATATAAATAGATGGTTATTAGTGTTGCATGTGGGTTCACATGTCACAAATATCCTAGTTAAGATGGCTAGGGGGCTGCATGTGGGTTCACATATACCAAAGGTGGTAACTACATACCTATAAGAACTACTAGACATTTAGACCCACATGCACCAGACCTAGACTACGAACCATTTAGACTTGTCACAAAATAAAGTACTTTTGTCAAGTATGCCTGATTTGATCATAATATTGTAGAAAAAATAATGGGTAATTTCTAGTAGGTTCAAAAAACCACTTGTTATAATTATCAAGTTTTTAATGAAATTGGGTTCATCTATATTTCAATTTCATGTTGGTAATTATTTAGAATTAGTTTTGAATAACCTGGTCTAAATTTCTGAGTCAAAGAACGGTTGAAATCATTGTCGCTGTCGCGTACCGTCTGAACATAGTTTAGAAAACCGGACCGGCAACCAAACCGGTGAGGGTCTCGGTTCAGGTTCACCGGCTAAACCGCCGGTTCACTCGGTTCACTTTGCTCTCTTGGGGGAGTCGTCAACTGAACTCGATTGGCTGCTCTCACCCCCACACTATACTGCACTGTACTAGGCTTCGTCGCTCGCGTGACGCTGCCAACATCAACAGCAGCCACTCCATGTTTATTTTCCAAACCACCTCACTCGTGTTGTATCTTTTTCCCAACCAAAAGCGATGGAGGTGTCTCATTCGTCTTACGTTTTCGCAGAAAAAAGCTGCGGCCGACTAGCTAGCAACAATATGACAATGGAGATAATTTGAACTACTCAAGCAGATACGCTAGAAATGGAACAACTATTCTACAACTCTATCGACATCAATGTCGGCAATGGAAAGATCGCTAGCTTTCGGCATGCACCCGCTCATGGCTTGCCGGTTTTTAAAAAATAGAACAGTGCAGAAATAGTAATAGTATGTGAGAAAATGTAATGTATTTAATCTCTAAGTGTACTAGTATGACAGAAACTAGCGTAACACAAAGTGGTCAGCCCAGCTGCAGTGCACTCGCCTCCTGCAGGGAGGTCGCAGGTTCGATTCCTTCTCCCTGCAACCTATTTTTCGCGCGGTAGCTCTTTTCGCGAGCGTGAGGGACTTCTTTCGGTGCGATCAGCTCGGCTTGGCTTTTCCGTGCGATCGGCTCGGCTGAGCTGAGTTGGTACGTTTATGCGATTGTGAAAAAGGGTGTGTATGGAAGCACTAGCCTTATATATATATGAAAGGAATCAGCATCATTTTGCTTCAAATTTCTTTTTATGTCTTGTGCTCTTTCTTGATGGCATCGAAACCAAATAGATGTCCTGAAGAATCTTCCATCGAGAAGTTTTAACTTACTGTAATGTCTTCTACAACTGGGTTGACTAGCCACTGTCCCTTAATAGGCCAGTGAACAAGCTAAACTAACGATATGCACTTGTTCTTAATTAGATCTTTTTATGACGATGAACGAGATAAATTTAGTTGTTCAGCTTCCTGGCATTTGCAGAGGAATAATAGAACACTTTCATATCTTTAGCGGCAGGAATTTTAGTGAACACAGACTGTATATGCAGAATAGCCAGTTTCCTGAAACATTTCCATTGCAGCTACCTATGTGTCCTTTAATTTGATTAATTTCATGCTTTCATTGTAAGTTTGTAACCAAATATGGTAGCAATATGTTCGTATTTTCACGAGCTATATCATGATTAAACTAGAAGAAGGATTGCATTGCACAAATATGCAGAAATGACCATTAACAGAGCACCGAAATACAAAGCAAACAAAGAACAGAGGGTGCCCCTGCATCATTTTCTTCTTCCTTGATTCCTGTAATTCATATTGTGGCCGGCGGCGTCGCGTGAGTAGGAAGGTCTCATGTACAAGTGTTTACAAGAAGTGCGCTGTAAATCGGAATTCAGTAAAACTACAACTAGGTTGTTCTGAATTTCTGATACAACTGCTGCAGCTGTATATGAGAGTGCCTTCCAGGACAAAAAGATAAAACCACATGAAGACATTCTGAATGTTTGTGCACCTGAATGTTTGTTGCAGATGAATTGCAATGGAGGGAGCAAGAAACGGAAAGGCTCTTCCGTTGCAACTTGTGTAACGCAAAACTTTCAGTGCGACCATGGCCGAGCACCAGTAACCGCTCCCTCCAAAAATAGCCGTTTTGGTTGCCGTGGAGGCATGCCCGCGGTTACCGGAGCGGCTAGCTTTAACACCGAGTGGTTTATGAGGAGCAGAGCAGCAGCAGCCTCTCCTCCATAAAATCCACCCTCCTCCTCCATTGGTCTAGCAAAAAACACTCTGCATCTTTTTCACCAAGTGCCAGTTCCTTGGCAAGGCAAGAGAGCGAGGAAGAATCAAACGCCGTGAGAAGCGATCATGGAGCCCATGGCGATCATGACGGTGACCGCGGCGTGCTCGGCCCGGTCTTCGTGCTGCTGTCGCGGATCCAGCCGGTTGTCGACTTCTTCAGGCGGCTCTGCGACTGTCTCCGGCACCCCACTCACCGCCCCGCCAGGCCGGTCAGGGCGCCGTGGAAGCGTCCACCTGCACAAGAGTAAAACATTCTCCCTATCAATGAGACGGGCCTGTGGGATGCTGGATTCAGTACTGTGTCTTCTTCTTTGTCCGGGTGTACGTATGGAAATGACTCTTGTTGGAAACAAGCAATATGATGTAATGAATAATCTTCTGAAATGTCCAAACCATGCCAACCTGCTGCTCCATATAACACAACATCTTGATCAAATCCATATATTTTTGTATATGTACAAGGAAATAAACATCTCATAGCACTTCACCTGCCAGCTTCCTCAGTGTGATATATATTGCCGAATAGATTGACCCCTCTCGTGCCATCACACATAACCAGTACCATACATATATCGATCTGAAGTTTTTCCTATCACCCGGGCATGTTCGAACAAAGAGTGGCCGAGAGAGCAACCAAAGAGCCACCTTCTTCAACGATGGCCGTGCACACAGAACTCTCTCCCTTCGTTAGGATAAGGCTTGTCCCCTGTGGCGACTGCTCTCCTTGAGCTTCTCCTCCTCTGATCCCCTCACCGGCCTCTCTCTCCCTTGCCGTCGGCGGCCATGGTGGCTGGCGTCAGGTGGGAGGGGGGTCTGGTTGCTTTTAGCTGTAGGTTTCCTTTTCTCTAGTTTCTTCCCGGCTAGTAAGATGGAGGCCGGTTCTGGATCCATTTTCTCTCTCTCTTCAAGCTCTCCACTGGCTGTTCATCATCAAGGTGGATGGTTGGAGAGAAGGAGACGGTGGTTCTTCTGCTGGCACCTCCATGCCGAATCCATGGCAAGGATTAGCTTTGGCTGCCCTTGCTCCTTTATCCCTAGCTTCTTCTTGCTGCAATAATACGAATCTGGGTGGATGCGGTCCTCCATACTCTCCTTACTGTCCTTTGTTCTTGGCCATGGTGGCTGAGAAGGAGAGGACCGGAGGGTTGAAGCTTTCCAGTTCGGTGGGTACTGCTCTGGTTCTTTTCGTCGAGGTGAGTCGCTCTGCTTCTGTCTCTGGCTGGCCGAGGTGGCAAAGGGAGAAGGAGGTGGAGGTGCTCGCTCTGTTTTTGGATGGCGTGGTGGTGGTGGTGGTTCTCTGTGGCGTCTTTGCTCCGGCCGGCCGTGGCGGCGAGGGGAGTGGTCGCCTGGAGGACGGGTGTGCTGGGTGGCTGGTCTGGCCGATGCGGAGTCGGCGGGAAGAGTGGTGGTTCGTGGAAGCAGGTGCTACGGCTGTGCTCGTTCAGCGTTCTGGGTGTTCGTCGCGTCGCGGCGGCCGGTTCTGCAGCCTGCTACAATGGTGGAGGTGCTTGCTTTCCCGGAATGGCGGTACGGCGACTCCGGCGGAGGCTAGGTGTTTGGGGTGTGGGGTGGATCCGTCTGTGATCTTTCCTGTTGTCTGAGGTGTTTTGTGCAAGTTTTCTGGGTCTGGTTGTAATTCTTGGTTCTCTCTGGACCTGGTTGTAATTTGCTCTGAGCTCCTTAATATAAGTGGCGGATCCTGTTCAAAAAAAAAAAAAAGAGTGGCCGAGAGAAGATTCGACCATCAGAACAAGATGACGGTGGCCCATCCAAAAGACATATCCTATTGATAGAATTATCCTGGTATCGGACGGCCTCTCCGTCGTCCAGAGAATTCAGTCATCTTCAAGAGACCGTTCGCTGGTTGGAGTTGTGGTGGAGGACATTAAAATCGTTGCCACTTCTTTTTCATCCGTGACATTTGGTCATGTTAGTCGTCTGCGTAATAATTCAGCACATGTTTTAGCCCGTCGTGCTGAACACTTTGGTAGTATTATCTTTCGTGACTCTGTCCCGGACTTTATCCGTGACAAACTTTGTATTGATGTTATTTGATCAATATAAAGTGTTGTTGACGAGGTGTACCCTCATCAAATCTCATGGTTAAGCACCTAGGGTTGAGATTATGGGGAGAGAACGTGGTAGTACTGGTAGTTTCGTCGGCTGACAAGCAGAGGCAAAGATTTACCCAGGTTCAGGCCCCTCAGGTGGAGGTAAAGACCCTACTTCCTGTCTGTCTGTTATTGATCGTGTGAGATTATGCGATTACAAGGGAGCTCTGGCGAGATGTCGATCTCGCAAGAGCTTTGGTGGTTCGAGTATGGCTTGCCCCTAGATCGGCACCCCTCCCAACCCTTAAATAGGCTGGGTCTCGGGAGTTTGTAACCGACCTAGTTTACACATAAGGAAAGTATAAACCGACTATGCCTATGTCTAAAACTTGGAGGGTACTCCATCTTGTTGGGCCTCTTGTCTTGGGCTTCGAGTTGACTCTTCGCTATTGGGCATTTAGTCGTCACGTGCACCAGGTACCCTCATGGTAGGGTACCCGAGATGTATACCCTTGTCAGTAGCCCCCGAGTACTTGTCTGACTCGAAAAATCGGGCATGGACTCGTTCGTATGTGCACGTCATATGCTTTGTATTTATGTTTATTATAATTGGAATTCCTGTATGAATAGCACATGTTGGCTATGTCGAGTATTTCATCGACTGTGGTTTTTGCTTATGATGATCAAGGGATAATAGCTTAGCAGGCCCAGTACACTCGACGGATCGGGACTGGTTAACTACACATTCGGGTAAAACCTTACTAGCTTTCAATCAAACTCGAGTCCCCGGACTCGAATCTGGAACAAACTCGTCAGATTCGACTAGGCCGCTGAGGTCTTACTGAGTCGATCTGCAGTATAACTTTGAATTTTACCCAACGCGTCCATCAGGATTTTTCATCATGTCTGCTGACACGGAAAGTATAAGGATTGACGTTGCTGGAACGGTCCTTAGCCCAGTTTGAAAGTTCGGCGGGTCTTACCTTTGCACTATGCGTGCAGCATCCGAGGTGTTTGCGACGGACGCAACTCGGGAATGTTTCGAGTATGATTTTGTATATGAACTGAGTCGATTCTTTTGTCGACTGACCTTTTGACGTTATTTTATCGGGTGCGCGACAGCGCTCCCGATGGGAGTAGCCCTCGAGATTGTACTTTATTGCTTTGCAATGGAGGATAATCTCAAAATCCTCTTACTCTGCATATGTTAATCGAATAAATTTGTGCCGTAATTCTATCGGGTGCACGACAGTGCTCCCGATGGGAGTAGCCCCCGAGATTATGCTGTATTACTTGTAAATGGAGGATAATCTCAATCATTGTCTTGAGCATCTTCAGTCGAAAAATATTTTTGAATATGCTCCCGATGGGAGTAATATGACTCAGTCGAATGAACGGTCGAGTGACCATACACCCGAAAACAATCGAGTGGTTGATATGCATTGGGCGAAACCGAAATCTTTTCTGAACAAGTCTCTTGCAATGACGTCAGGGATGACGTTTTATGGCGACTGCGCCACCTGACACGCGGTGGCGTGCGCTATGCTGCGATAGATGGGACGTGACATGTCTTGTGGGCCCATTGTGCAGCCGTTTGGACTGGATGTGACCGTTCAAGCATGATTTCTCCAGGGCCATAATGGCAGTTCCTAGATTCCCGTGCGTAGTGGGCGGAGTGGCCGGCGACGGTTGCTCTCCATGGCTGCCACGTGTACGTCTGGATTTGCTACTTTGCCCATGATCTCGCATCCACGGTGTGGATTCTTTTGCGTTGAGGTTAAAAGGGTGCGGCGGAGTAAATAGTTCTTTTTACTTGCCATTTGCTCTCCACCGCCGCTACTTCTTCTTCCTCCTTATGCATCGCCATAGCCTCATAGCGAAGCTCCCGCAACCCACTCCTGCGATGACGAAGCCTGCCACCCGGAAGGGCAGGTGTGCCGCGAGCGCATCGGCAGACAGTGCCGCTGGAGCCGCTGCCAGCGGTTTGAAGAGGGACAAGGGCGCTTGGACCAAATCCACCTGCAGCAAGAGGATGCTCACCGGCCTGCGGAACGACGGGCTGATCCCTGAGGATACCTCGCAAGTTCGCATCCCCGGTGCCGAGGTAATCCCGCGCCCAGGCCCCAATGAGCGGGTCTGTTTTGTGGATTTCGTGAACAGGGGATTCTCCTTCCCTGTTCACAACTTTCTTCGTGCACTGATGCACGTTTATGGAGTGCAATTGCACGATTTTACGCCCAATGGGCTTTTGCACATTGCGTGTTTTTTCATACTTTGCGAGTGCTTCTTGGGCGTTGCACCCCACTTTGGGCTGTTTCGCCGCATCTTCAACGTCAAGCGCCAGCACAGCGTCAAGGGACCTGGTGGTTTTGGAGTACAGACTCGACCTGATGTCGAGTACTTCAAGATCAACTTCCTGGAGTCTGTGCAAGGATGGCGCCAGAAGTGGTTCTACATCAAGGATGTGACCATAGGCGCCCAAACATTCGGGTTGCCTGCCTTTGACGTAGACGCCCTGGTGAAGAAGAGGCCATCCTGGATCGCCCAGCCGACCGGAGTCGAAGCCGAAGAGACTGACATTCTGATGGAGAAGGTGCTGAAGCTTCAGACCACTGTTGGTCGAGAGGTTATGGGCATCCATCTGCTAGCCATTATGGCCAAGAGGCGAGTGCAACCCCTCCGAGCACGAGCCCATGCTTTGTGGGCATACAGTGGGGCTTCTGATCCAACCCGCTCACGCTCAGTGGAGCTTTCTGACGCGGAGGCGGAGAAGTTGGTAAGAAGCCTTACCAAATTGACTGATGAAGATCCCTGCGAGATGAACTCGCCTGTGCCTCCTTATGAAACCAGCAACCCTCTTCTAGAGGTAACAGTTGATACTATATGTCAATTGATATGTTATGCATGTGTGATGTTGACTCCTTTGCTGTTTATGTGTGCAGGGACACAAAATGTATGAGTCGATGCCTCCCTTGCCAGAGAGCGGCCCAGTGCCGGACAATGAGCCACTCAAGGCAGATTCTGATGATGAGATGGCCTCACTCGCCACTGCACATAACCAGAAGCCGATGAGGGCGATGCTGAGGTGCAGGGCAAGCAGAAGCGGTCACGCGAGGAGGAAGATACTGCTGACTCGGAGGAAAAGGAGGAAGGCAAGATGGAGTCGATGAATGCTCCACTCGAGGTTCCTCCGATTCGCTCGCTTCCTCCATGACCACCGAAGAAATCGCGCCCGAGTCTGGGTGTGCTTAACCCTGGTCGAATGGTCGACCTTACTGAAGAGTAAGTATTACGTGCCCATGCTTTGTCCCTTTATGAATAATGCCACCTTGTATATTTATAATGTTGTGATATAGTGTTTCCTCGGATGAGGATATGCCTCCGCCACCTATGGCGGAAAAGAGCAGCGCAGCATCCACTGCACGGACGCTGCCACCAGAGCAGCCGCCTACCCCTGCGTCGACTTCTTCCTTCTTGGAGCACGTAAGTTTACGCTTGCCGTAGTTTTAATTCTCATCGAGTGCCAAATTTTTTGCCTAGACTGAGTTATGAATTTGCCCATGCCGTGCACTTAGCCATTTGTGCAAGAGTTGCTGAAGGCTGGTGCCAAGTATGTGCACAAGGAGACGGAATCCGCCACCCTGCAGCAGCAACTCGAAGCTGCGAAGAGTGCGTATCTCTTTATGCTAGTACCACTTGTTGAAGCTGATTCCTCCTGCAGTCTGTTGACCATGTATGTTTGTTTTGCAGAGGCTGCCGTTGAGCAGCAGAAAAGATGAACAACGCCACCCGTCTAGTGGCTGATCTGGAGAAGAGGCTGAAAGCAGCCGAGGTTAGAGAGGAGTCGGCGATTTGTCGACTTTCCGCCGCCAGCACCACTTTGACTGGTATGAATTTTGCTATGTTCCTTAGATGTTTGAGGTTTCCGCAATATGGTGCTGATTATGTTGTCCACGTACTACGCTAGGCGTGATGGATGGCCCTACTGCTCCTGGCAAGCAAAGCCTTGGCACCTCACTCGATGAAAGTGTGGCTGTCTCAGAAGTTACCAGTAGCAGAGCAGGGGAGATGCTGACACAAGCGGCGAGTGCTTGGGCGCCCTCCATGGCAGCTTCTTCCCTGGCGAAGAGCTACCATCTTCCTTTGCAGAGCTGGTGGAGCTGTTCAAGCCTGAAGGGACTGCTGTCGCCGATTTCTGTCACGCAAATGGTAAGTGGTGCTCAGACTACTTTTCTCATGTTGCTCGCGCACGGAGTCGAGGCAGATTTTGACAATGCTACGAAGAAGTTCCACGGGGTTCTGACGGCAGAACCGTCGGGCTCGGCACTTGATGGAAGCCGCCAAAAAGTATGCCCAACAGCTGGTAACAGCTGTTGAAGATAGGGCAGCCAAGGTCCGGCGAAGAAGGCTTCCTCCAAGAAGTCGACGACTTAGCGAGTGATCCCTTTGTTGACTAGGTCTAGGAATTTCGTCATTTTGCTTTTGCTATATGTAAATTATCAGACATCGTATTGTCTTGTTATGAAATATGAACTTCAGTAATCGGGAGGCGCAGCCCCCGAGCCTTTTGCTTGAGCTCTTAATGCTTCCTTATGCCTTTAATTATTCTGACTGTAGAACCGAGCCTCTAAAGCATCGACTGGCCCTGTTGTGGGGGTTCTTCGAAGTCGCGAAGTGTGAATGACCAGAAAATTATGGACTACCTTCAGCAAAAGCTTTCGAAGGTGAGCGAGCTGAAGGAAATGCGAGAAGGCATATGCAGAGCTGCAGTCGAGGCCATCCCCTGCTACAGAGCGAGAGACTTTTTTGCTGAGGAGTTGGAGAGAGTAAATCTGCAACTCGAATGTAAGCTATTTTTGGATCATCGAGATCTGTTCTTCATGAGATGACTCGACTGGGCGATGATGAGCCCTTTGTTTTTGCGCAGGTGTTTGCTCTGACCCAATAAAGGAGGAGGCACGGATACAGGATCGACTCGACGGTCATGCGAGTAGTACTGAGTACTCCGCCCACCCCTTTTGGTCAGACAGGGCGAGGAGCGCCACTTTGGTAAGGCTTCTGGACCGTGCATGGCGAACCATTCGACTGGAGGCTGCAGGTTAGCTTTGTTTCGAGTCCACGAAACTTTGTTTCCTTTGAATGAGCACCACAGAGCCTTGTGCATTGCTGAAGATTTCGAAAGGCAAGGCGATCAAGAAGTTTGTGCGCGAGCAACTGGTTAGCGGAGCTAACGTTGCCTTGCCTTTGTGCGATCGCTTCCGCACCTTGATTTGAAAGGATTGCGATGGGTCCCGCACCCCTACCAGGTGGTGGTCCTGTGCCAATGGAGGATCATTACAAAGACACGGTTGGATGGGTGGTCCTAATCCATCAGTGCTGAAGGAGGAGGAAAAGTGGACCAGCCAAAGGATGAACCTTTAGATAGGGTTTTTATGCATAGGGTGTGACCCTCGAGTGTAAAACGCAACACTTGTGAGTATTGTACATTGTTTGTTTATATGTATGCAGCCCCCGAGCCTGTTGAGTGGGGTATATGAAGCAACTTGCTGTAAAATTAGGACTATCCAGCCCCCGTGCATTCGAGTGAGGTTGATAGAAATACTTTAGAGTATGAAACATAAGCTGCACAGCCCCCGAGTATTCATGTGAGGCTGTGAATTTTTGCAGTACTTGAAGCTTCACTTGATGCTTCTAGGCTCAACTCCCGAATAATTGAGTGGGGTTGAGCAACTTTTTGTTTATGTATGATTTTTATGACCCAGCCCCCGAGTATTCGAGTGCGGCTGGGGTATTATGTTGTGAACAAGCGGAAGCTCATGTTTGAGATAGCGCAGCCCCCGAGTATCGGGTGAGGCTAATTTTGTGAGAACAAGTTATGCGAGTAGTAAGCAGGGAGAAATATGAGGAATCATTGATTATATTCCATTTTTGAATGTTAAGCTGCAGGCCGCCTCATTAAAAACCTTCCAGTCCCCTTAGGTACCCTGGTAAGGAAAAGAGCGCGTCTGAAACCTGCAGCCATCCGACATATGTGCCTATTACATTGTGCGACTGAGCAATCTAAGCATAGAAACGGCGCAGCTGCGCAACGTTCCAAGGATTATGCGAGAGTTTCCTGTCTTCGCGTGCTTCAGTCTGTATGCTCCACCACCAATGACCTCGGTGATGATGAAGGGTCCTTCCCATGGAGAAGCGAGTTTGTGCACCTTCTTTTGCTTCAGTCGAAGTACCAGGTCGCCAACCTCGAAGGACCTGGTACGCAGTCGACGGCTGTGTAGTTGCGGAGGTCCTGCTGATAAACAGCTGTGCGTGCGAGCGCCGTGTTACGTGCTTCTTCTAGCAAGTCGACTGTCTTCGAGTGCTCGTCTGCATCTTCTTCGTTGTATGCTTCGACTCTTGGTGCATTGAATCTTACATCTGATGGCAGGATTGCCTCTGCACCGTAGACCATAAAAATGGGTAAATTGTGTTGAAGCATTGGGTGTTGTGCGTAAGCTCCATAGCACAGACGGAAGTTCTTCGACCCAAGCACCCGCTGCCTTTTGTGTGGACCAGGAGGCGCTTCTTGATTCCACTCGTCACAAGCCCATTGGCCTTTTCGACTTGGCCATTTGACTGCGGTGTGCCACAGATGCATTTGAGCGTGATATCTTGCTCTTTGCAGAAGGATTTTTTCAGCCGTGAAGTTTGTACCGTTGTCAGTGATGATGCTACTTGGCACACCAAAGCGGTATATGATGGATTTTATGAAATTGACTGCTGTAGTGGCAGTCGAACTTGTGATAGGGACTGCTTCAATCCACTTGGTGAACTTGTCGACGCCACCAGAAGGTGAGTATGCCCTCCATGGGAGGATTTTTTGAGTGGCCCAACCATATCGAGCCCCCACTGGGCGAAGGGCCAGGCCAATGGTATTGTCTTCAACGCCGATGCGGGTGCGTGCGGCTTTGTGGCGAATTTTTGACAGCCGATGCACCTTTTGACTATGTCCTCCGCGTCTTTGAGTGCTGTGGGCCAGTAGAAGCCTGCGCGAAAGGCTTTGGCTACGAGTGATCGACTGCTGGCGTGATGCCCAAGTACCTGCATGAATATCACGAAGGATGGCTTGGCCATCTTCAAATGCTATGCAACGTTGGAACATACCTGATATGCTGCGTTTGTAAGTTCACCGTTGATGACAGTGTATGCTTTAGATCGTCGAGTGACGCGTCTTGACTCTGTTATGTCTTCGGGTACCTCGCCGCGGAGTATGTATGCGAGGAAAGGTTGAGTCCAAGTTGGCTCGATGAGGAGTACCTCGACTGGCGGGTCCTCTGTGCTAGGTGCTTTGCTCTTGGCTGGTGCGGCTGATGTAGGAGTTGCTCGCTTTTTTTGATGGATCTGTGCTCGATGCGCTCGAAGAAGACACCAGGTGGCACTGGTGCTTTGGTCGCAATGTTGGCTAACTTATCTGCTTCTTCATTGCTCTCACGCCCTATGTGCCGCAACTCGCAGCCTTCGAAGCTGCCCTCCATGAGGTTGTACAGGTCACGGTAGGCGATCATGTTATCTGCGATTGCGTCGCAGGCCTTCATTGTTTGCTGCACCACCAGATTCGAGTCGCCGTAGATCATCAGTCGAGTGCACCCGAGGGCTTTGGCCATCCTCATGCCATGGATCAGAGCCTCATATTCTGCTTCGTTATTGGATGGGAACTCGAACCCATTTGCAGGATATAGCGGAGCTTGTCGCCTTTTGGTGATATGAGGATAACACCTGCGCCTGCCCTTCGTTTTTCTTTGAGCCGTCGAAGTACATAGTCCATGAGTTGGACACATCTGGTGCTCCTGGGAGCTGAGCTTCAATCCACTCGGTGTGGAAGTCAGGTAAAACTTGTGCTTTGATGGCCTTCGGGTAATCATACTTGATGTCTCTTGGTGCTAGCTCGATGAGCCATTTTGCTACTCGCCCAGTTGCGTTGGGGTTTGTGAGGATGTCCCCGATCCCTGAGGTGCTGATTACAGTGATCGGGTGCTCGGAGAAGTAATGCGTCAGCTTCCTTGAGGACATGAACCGGCGTTCGTGCTGCTTTGATGTGGAGAGCACTTCACTCAAGTAATAGACTGGACGTTGTATGCTTTGGGCGTGTCCCTCCTCCCTTCGTTCGACTACCAGTACAGTGCTCACCACCCTGTTAGTTGCAGAGACATATAGGTACAGTGGCTCGCGTTCCCTTGGTGCGACGAGGATTGGAGGGCTTGTGAGGACTCGCTTGAGGTCCGTGAAGGCTGCTTCGGCTTCTGGCGTCCACTCGAATTTATCTGCTTTCTTCATCAGTCGATAGAACGGGAGTGCTTTTTCGCCTAGCTTGCTGATGAATCGACTGAGCGCTGACTCGACCCGCAATTTTTGCACGTCATGGAGCTTTGAAGGCCTTTGCATCGTCAAGATGGCCTGTATTTTCTCCGGGTCGCCTCGATTCCTCGAGCTGAGACTAGATACCCGAGGAGTTGCCCGGCTGGCACGCCGAACGTGCACTTCTTCGGGTTGAGCTTGATGTGGAAGCGTTTGAGGTTTGCGAATGTCTCTCGCAAGTCATCGAGTAGTGTGTTTTCCTCTCTTGTGGTGATGACGATGTCATCTACATAGACCTGGACGTTTCGCCCAATTTGCTTCTTGAGGCAATCTTGCATCATGCGCTGGTAGGTTGCGCCTGCGTTCTTGAGCCCGAAAGGCATTGTGTGTAGCAGTAGACCCCGAGTGGGGTTATGAACGCCGTTTTCTCTTCATCCTCTTCCTTCATCCTTATCTGGTGGTAACCCGAGTAAGCATCCAGGAAGGACAAGCGAGCGCACCCGGCGGTGGAGTCGACGATCTGGTCGATTCGAGGTAGTGGAAAGTGATCCTTTGGACAGCACTTATTGAGTGCTGTAAAATCTACGCACATCCGAAGGATATCTGTGTTCTTCTTTCTACGAGTACGGGGTTGGCCACCCATTGTGATTTCTTGATTTCTCTGATGAAACCTGCTGCGAGTAGTGTCTTCGGCTTCGACTGCGGTTCTTTTGGGCCGGATATGCGACGCAT